>LUCW03001720.1:0-23117 GCA_001586965.3 Sphaeroforma sirkka
TTGGTTCCACCTATATGCGGAAGGATGTGTTGGACCCCCCTCGAGCGCTTTAACTCAGCACTCATCCAAGCAGCAGCTATCATCACGGGCACCAAATACCCTCGGTTTCCCCAAACATCAAACAAACTTACTTCACTTTTGCGGTCTCCCTCCCGGCACGAACATTTTGCGGACTACCTTGAGGTTGCCTGGGAATACAACTCGACTCAATGGCCAGCACAAATCCACTTACTCCTCTGACGCGGCCGCCTGGGCCAACGACAAACTATCACTGTAGCTTCCCATATACAGTTTCTCTGTACACAAAAACACAGGCGGGCGTACACGGTGACCATGTAGCCTCCGCCAACGCTGTGATGACATCAGGAAGAACTCAACAAAACGTTGGTCCAACAAGGAGATCGCGGCAATGGCCCGGCGCCAATACTACCACCAACTGGTTATGGGTAAACCGCCAACCTCAAACCGAGACACAGCCAGACACGACAGCTTCAATCGCTGCTTCGAGTCTGCACCAATCCTGTTCTGTGCTATGATTGTAACGAATACGTACATGATCGCATTGCCCGACTACCGCAACGACGGCTGTCTCTGCCCTGTTCGCCCTGGTAGCTACAAGTTCACTACCAGCCACTTTACATGCATCCAACAACTGATCGACGCATCCTGGTAGGTCCAAACTGCCGCCCATTGGCCCCTGACCTCCTTCAGAATTACAAGGGTGGTGCAACGACTTCCACGGTATCTGGACCCTCCACGAACTCCTTGGATCTTTTCTCCAGCATGTTGAAGAACCACCGTACCCTCGCCCGTCCCTAGCACATCAACAGATATTCCCCGTGCCCCCGGCTAATCACGCTGTTGAAGTACTACTTCCAAATTTTGGTTCAAACCAAATCATCGCGCTTGTTGGTTCCGCCTATGATACTTCCGATCCAGGCCAGCCAACACATATCAAACTCATCCGTGGTCTGGTGCGGCATTGGCTTAGCCCCATCCTCGCTCCTCGACCGGATTATGACGAATAACCTGGTCCTTCTCGGTATTTCATACTCTACACTAACCCATTCTGCGGCTCTACACGACGCAGCATCCGATCCGTACCACAGAGGTGGGTACTCTACTTAGTAGGTCAGCAAGCGAATATATGGAACATTCGATAGTAACAGTGTTTTGTCAACACCGGCCCGAATTGACTCAGCGCATATCTTCCATTGTCGAATTTACTGACCACTTCTTCCCATCAATTTTTCCTGAACCACTACAGCGACTATGAGAGCCATACCATATGTTCATACATTGTAACAGACATACTTGTCATTTTTGAAATAAATCATATTATCCCTATGAAATACAAATATACATATATATATATTGTAAACTTGGATGGAAATTACTAGATTTCAAACTATATTAAACTAAAATACAATTTAGTCAGTTAGGATTTAGCAGTGGTAGCTTGTGTAAGAATGATCGGACTGCCTCTTGTTAAGAGCCTAAATATCCTCGATCACACAGGGCGTACCTCTAGCTGTTCTTTATTGAACAATTTTCACTAGAAGTACTAAGTGTTCATGACCACATGCCTAATTTGTAAATAGACATAATAACGTAAGTCACGTTAATACATTAGCTGATATAAATAAAGTTCCATCTGAAGAAAAGTTAAAAAAAGAAAAAGACTTATTGGATTTTGGAGATTGGCGGGAGGACCAAAAATCTATAAGTAGTAGTTCGGAGATTATAAAATTTAGTTTATAATATCCTACATCTACTAATGTCTCAAATAGGTCCAAGTAGATGAGTCATACCAAATACTCAGTTTATTGGAGCCATCAAAGTGAATTTAGAACACTTTGGAAATATTGGAAAAAAGAGCTTGTATTAAATTATTTAAAATACAAATAAAACCAATGTATTATCTCAATTGATCTTGATATTTTAGACTGACCGGAGGCCGTATTTCTACATAGCCCCAGTAGCTTTTAAAACTACGAACGTACGTTAAGATACGATCTAGTTGGTAAAGCGAAAACCAAAAGTAAAAAACGGTTTCGGTCATGACTTATCTAGTAAGTATGTGCCTATATGTACGAGTTCAAGACTCATGTTGTACTCTATGTCGTTTAGTATTTGGTCCAGTAACCATTTCCGATGTAGGCGCCTTACGTTTATTATTTGGTAAGGTATTAGCCAAAGGCTGTTCTTCATTAGGTAAGTTTGAACAATTTTCTGCACTGTTGGTAAGCAGATCAGAAAGTTTAGTCACGTAGGGAAGTAGGTGGCAAATAGGGAATTTCAGATCCGTCAAGGTTTGTAGTCACCTGAGGAAACCCTTTTCGTTTTTATCTCGTGTGTCCTTATGTAAACGCTTATTCCATTTCTTATTAAAGATACGAAGAAAGTAGCGAGATTCACGAAATGCATCGGAGGTTAGCCAAGCTACTGTCCCATCCATGAAATGGGTCTTGTAGTAGGTGTAACCGTCTTCGGATGTTTTGTCAATTATTTCTTTGACTTGTGACTCCATAACTGGTACATCAGAATCAAATGAGCGAGCGAATGAGAGTTCGGAGGTAGGGATACGGTGAGTGCCTATATTGGTTGCGCTAGTACCATCAATGTTATTCACTTCGTAAGTATCACTCTTCTCATCATGGTAGGCAATAACAAAAGGTCCTATCGTCTTAGAAGAGAGTTCGGTAACGTTGGCGTTTCGATTTATAATGTTAACGTAATCGCCGACTTTGAACTGAACAATGTTCTTAGTGTTATTCCATCGGTCATACGCTTTAAGTAGGACGCGATTCTTGTGCTCGAGTAAACAGGGGTAAACAACGTTCTGCATATGCTCGATCTTTTGTAGCCACGGGTAACGTGTTTCTCGGGCGCAGTTTTATCAAACGTTGCTTGTAATTCACTATAGCGGCCAAAGAAATAGTGAAACGGGAGTGTTCCAGTTTGAGGATTCATGCAGTTATTCATTCGAGTCTGGACCCATTTCAAATGATAAGGCCACATATCCTCAACGTCGTCTAGTGCGGTACGCAAGAGTTTCTTAAGTTCTCTATGACGTGTCTCATTTGCACCCTGCGTTTGAGGTTTGTAAGGGAACACCACGCCTATGGGTCATGCCTGATACGAGTATAAGTGCCTCCATTACGTCGGTACAAAACTCACTACCGTTATCAGAACATAGTACTCGGGGGAAACCAAAGTCATTAAAGACGTGATAGCATAATTCTGCCACTGTTTGTGGACGTTTGTTCGGTATTGCATAAAGCAAGTTATAGCCCGAAGCCACACATAAGAATTGACAGATATATACATCGCCAGTATGCTTGGATCGCGGAGTTTAACCAAATCGACTATGACTCGGCGCATCGGTTGGTCTTCTGTCACACTTTTTAGGGGTGCCCAACCGTATCGCTTGATCTGGTTCTTTTCACAATCAGTACAGCGTCGGTATACTTCACGTATGGTTTCTTTCAGCGCCGGGTGATCAAGCCCTGCACGAATAGCCATTTTATAAGTATGCTCACATGCTCGATGCGTTAAATTATGTATAATTTTAACTCTACTTTCGAGCTCCTCTAAGTCAGTCAGATTCTGCGTAACGCTGGCTGGATGAACCATAGTCCTGTTGGAAAGGGCAACCTCAGTATCAGGAGGGTAGAGTCCTGAGATACATAATTGACAACATTGGATTGTTGAAGTATCTTCTTCAGTTGTTTCGCAACTCCTGGCTGTTCTTTAAGCAGCGCTTTAAGTAGTTGAGTGCGAGCTTCAGGTTCTCTTAGAGTTTTGAGTCTTTGATCCATGGCCTTAGCTAGTTCCATGTTTTTTACGATCTAATGCCGTTTCAATCGGCATTACCTCGACTGCAATCTTGTTGGGTGCATGTGTTGTACGAGTCTTGAGCTTTTGTTCAAACTCTTTAGACTCCTCTAGTTTAGCTAAGAATTCGGTTGAGGGTTTCCACTTAGTGGTACCTGCAGGACCGATGCGACAAACAATGGTGTGTTTCCAAGGCGTCTTCTTAATAGAATAGGATCCCTGATACAAGTACGTGTCGGTTTCACGGTCGACATAAATAGGTTCGTCTTGAATCATATTAATTAAATCACGTATCCATGGGTCGGAGTTACGTAAGGGACAACACAGCGTAATGGTAGATTTAGTAATATTAACATAATTTAACAACTGTGCGATAAGTTGACAAGGTGGGTTAGCCCACGCATTATGCTTTGATAAGTCAAGCTGAAATGCATCACCTTTAGGATGAGTCAACGACCTATATTCAGAAACCTGTTTGTTATGTTCTGCGGCGAACATATCAACAGTAAATGGACCCCATCGTGATTGAGCGAGGTTAAACCATTTCTTATTTAGCATCCAATCGGTTGCTAATACCTCTTTGACTGTTTTCTGGTAGTCGGGCACAAGTCGAGAGAGCATGTCAGGAAGATGGTTATGTATTCCTGGAATGTGTGTTATATTAAAAGCGAACTTGGCAATAATGTCATGCCAGCGGCTCACCAACTGTGAATCAGGGTTCATATCTTTTAAGTATGTTAAAGACTTTTGATCACAGGCGACAGTAAAGTAACTTCCATAAAGGTAGTCTTTAAACTGTCTTAGCGCAGTAACTATAGCAAGGAGCTCTTGTTTAACGGTAGGGTAATTCCGTTGACTCTTATTATAACTCTTGCTAAAGAATTGTATGTAGCGCGGTTTACCATTTATCGTTTGGTAAAGCACTCCACCTACCGCTCGATCTGAAGCGTCGGTTGCTACTTGAATGGGACACCATCCACAGGGTACTGCATGATGGGTGCGTCCATTACTTTACTTTTGACTAGTTTAAATGCATCATCACATTCTTTAGTCCAAAGCTTTCCCAAAGGTCCTTTGTGCAGCCGTAGGTGACTGAAAGGCTTTAAGTAATGAGAAAGATGCGGTACCGAATCCGAGAAGAAGTTAACAAACCCACACACAGAGTTCACATCTCTTCCAGTAATTGGTGTTGATAAATCCAACAGAAACTGTTTCTTGCCAGGATCAATTTCTACCCCTGCTGCAGATACTTTGTAGCCAAGTAAGTGTATAGTATCTTTAGCAAAAGAACACTTGTCTTCGTTAATCTTAAGTTTAGCATGATTAAGTCGCTTTAAGACTTCTTTAACGAGTTTAGCATGTTCATGTGCTGTCTTTGTAAAGATAACTATATCATCTAAATAGACTGATACGTTATACGACAGGACCGCAAATAGTTCCATCATAACTTGTTGGAAGAAAGAAGGTAACATGTGTAAGCCTTCAGGTGCACCTTTTAAACTGGTACTTCTTACCTTGCCAAGTAAAGGAAAAGTATTTCCTATGAGGCTCATATATCTGTAGTTGATGGAATGCAGCTTTTAAGTCTATCTTGGAAAAGATAGTCGCACCCTCCATTTTGCGTAGTATCTCGCTTATCTTAGGTAAGGGAAAACTATGTTGCGGAATTAGTTTGTTGATTGGCGACAGGTCTAGTACTACTCTTGTTTTACTAAACGTTCCATCAGATTTATATTGATCGACCGCTAAGAGAGCTAAGTTAACTGGGGTTGCATCATAATTGATTTCAATTAGACCCTGTTTTAACCAATCTTCGATTTGGGTTTTGACTACGTCTTTGTGTCTCCAACTCACGTAGTTATGTGAAGGACACTTTAACTTAGAGAAGTCGACGTTTGTTAAGTCAAGTCTAACGTACCCATTAGAGAACTTAAACATACACCAGTGAGTTATTGCAATCTTCCTGTTTTGTATAATTAAGTCCATAATTATATCGGTGAAGTGCGGAATCATATCCTTTGCTTCACCTTCCGGAGGTTTAGGTATCTTTAACATATTATCATCTGACTGATCTTTATTCGGGTCTAGCCCATTAGGCAGACCAGTGAGTGTTATACCTAAACTGAGAAGATCAGTCATACCTATAATTAAATCGTATTTCTGAGACATGTCAGTAACGATTAGGTGAGCCTTTACTTCTCTTCTATCTGACAGCATTATGTGTGCATAGTCAATGGCTTGTTCGCAAGTAACTTTGCCATTTCCCAAGATTAAATCAGTTGTTTCGTTATGGACAGCCATATCTGTAGCGTAGGCTACTCGGCATGAGATAGCAGAGACTTCAGCCCCTGGATCAAATAGTGCCATAACTTTTTTTTCTCCATTTACGAAAACTGTTTGAAAGATACGTTCATCTCCTTTGGTATAGATTTTATTGAACATTTTCTCATAATCTTGCTCTAGTGCGCACATATGGTACTGTCAGTGCTTAACTTGGACGTCGGGTAAGTCCTTGCAATCCTCTTTGTGCCAACCGTTAGTACCCTTGCAAGTAGCACACTCTTTCATATAGTGTCCAAAATCTGGCTTTGCCTGGTGCACACTTAACAGGGTCGTGTCTACCATTCCACTTGCCATTACGTTTTGTGAGGTTGTAACCACACTTCTTGCAAGGCGCTCTCACCTTCTTATCACCTTTCGGTTCGGTAGAAGTAGAGCCAGTACCCCCCCTCCAGTAGTAGTGCGAGGTTTCTTAGTACTACGCGCAGTATTAGTCTCTACTGCGTTTCGCTTAGTGGGCTGGGTGTAGCTCGTGGTACTAAGTACTCTAGTAGAGGAATTGGTATGCTTGTGTACTATCTTCTCAAAGACAGACCAAGGCATAGATCGCAAATCACCATAGGCGATGATGTCATCATTGACTTTCTTAAAGAGGTTAGCTCCCAGAGTCTCCATCATCTGACAAATTAATAAATATTCGCCAGTATAGGTACGACCACCCATCCGAGTATTCATATGTGTCATATGAGCTAGAGCACCTCGAATAGTGGTATCGTTCGCAAAGAACTTGCGAGACTCTAGAAGTTCACGGTCACGTGCATCTTCAAAAAAAGGTGTTAAGTATATTATCACGCAACTGGTGCCAGGGTAGGGCTTTCCAGTTGGGCTCATGAGCCTTCAAGATAGTTCGCCATTCACCTGGCTCACAGAAATGAATAAAGGCATTCATCATCTGCTTATCCCTAAGGCTGGCAGACTCCTTAAGTTGGTCGAAGGCCTTCAGTGTCTCCACTGTACTCTCATTAGTAGAGAAATCGACCTCAGCCTGCGCGTTACCTAGCTGCTTTATAAAGCTTGGTTCTAAGTGTTCACGAGGCTCATGCTCAGTGCTACGGGCTGCTAGTGCCAAGATGGTGTCTATTTCCTTTCTCTTGTTATCGATTAGATAGCGAATGTTATCCGCTTTCCTATCGTCAAGGTCAGAGTCATTCAATAGACGGTCCTCAAGGACTTGCATACCAGAGCGTAATAGCCTGAGACGAGTATGTCTGGTTCTCACTTCCTCATCCTCAGGATTAGAGCGGGAACTCTCTAACGAGGTACTGGTGTAGCGATTGCCAAAATCGTGATTACCAGGGTTAGTTGGCAAATGAGGGTCGATATTACGAGGATGGTAAGCCTCATCGAGTTCCATACGATCATATCCTCTGACAGGGTTAGGGTTTGTCAAGAGGATGGTCGATGGTAGCATCAGAGCTATAGAGATTAAATTTTGAAATATTATTATCTCTCGCCAGTGGTAATTGGCTTAGTGGTAAACATACTGGCTGGTAAACCAGTAGGTCTCGGGTTCGAAACCCGGCCCGAATTTTTTTCTTCTTCTTCGGTATAGGAAGAATATCAGCCAAGTGGGACACGATAGAGGGGTCCACAACTGCTGCTGCCGCTAGCTCCTTCAAGAGCGCTTCAGTGCGGTTCAATTGGCGTCGAGATTGAGAGGATCCAACCACTCGTTGTCGAGTTGTGGCGTCCTCAGCTTCGGCCCCAAGATTTGAGCTGAATGGAATGGCTTCTCCATCGATGGCGAAACCGAAATTTTCGGACAGGTCCAATACTTCCTTTTCACGCCGGATTTGTGCTGGAGTGTCCTTTAGATGTGGAGTTATAATGCCCCCCGACATTCGTATCCACGAATTTTCCAGCCTTTCGACGTTTATCCCCAATATTTGACGGCACACGTCAGGGGGGGGGGCAAGCTGGGGTCCTGAGCTTCACTCCTAGGTGATACACGGACGCTGGCGAGCCTTTCCGCGGTAGTAAATACCTCTTCTTCCAAGGCTTTAGGATCCGACGAGTCATCCTCAGAATAATCCTCTGTACCAACCTCAGAATTTGCTTCCCCAACAGTATCCTCGGCAGGCTCAACTCCAGACAGGCTAGGTGTTTCCACAGGGATCTCAGGAACCTCGGCAGGCTTAGCAGGCTTAGAGCTAGCGGCTCCCTTGCCTTTAGAAGTACCCTTAGCCATAGTATTTGCTGGATAGTAAATCGATGTCAGACAGTCTAGAAGCAGTACACTACTGTAACTACTATTTAACTGAAAAATATGTAAACTTCGATGGAAATTACTAGGTTTCAAACTATATTAAACTAAAATACAATTTAGTCAGTTAGGATTTAGCAGTGGTAGCTTGTGTAAGAATGATCGGGACTGCCTCTTGTTAAGAGCTTAAATATCCTCGATCACACAGGGCGTACCTCTAGCTGTTCTTTATTGAATAATTTTCACTAGAAGTACTAAGTGTTCATGACCACTTGCCTAATTTGTAAATAGACATAATAACATAAGTCACGTTAATACATTAGCTGATATAAATAAAGTTCCATCTGAAGAAAAGTTAAAAAAAAAAAAAAAAGACTTATTGGATTTTGGAGATTGGCGGGAGGACCAAAATCTATAAGTAGTAGTTCGGAGATTATAAAATTTAGTTTATAATATCCTACATCTACTAATGTCTCAAATAGGTCCAAGTAGATGAGTCATACCAAATACTCAGGCTATTGGAGCCATCAAAGTGAATTTAGAACACTTTGGAAATATTGGAAAAAGAGCTTGTATTAAATTATTTAAAATACAAATAAAAACCAATGTATTATCTCAATTGATCTTGATATTTTAGACTGACCGGAGGCCGTATTTCTACAGAAGTGGATTCAAGATTTGGTCATAGTTCAAAGGGATACATCCACTTCCGTCAACTTACCCTTACTCGCCGTGCCAGAGTATACTCAATCTGGAGAACTAAAGAAAGTGCGAGTGTGTTTGGACCTCAGAGCGGTGAATGCATTAATACCGGCGGATCAGTTCATTATTCCCCGTATCAACGACATCATTGGTAACATCAAAGGGAAGAGATATTACACGACATTGGATCTAACCGCAGCGTACCATCGACTCCCAATTCACCCTGATTCTCAGTATCTATTCAGTTTCACAAATGGCAAAAGCCAGTATTCTTTTACATCAGCGCCATTTGGACTACACACACTGACGCAGCAGTTTCAGCGTACACTGAGTGTGACATTGCAAGGACTTCCGGCATACCACTACCTGGACGACATCGTAATAGCAACAGATGACTACGAGGAACACGTACGAGTAGTGAAAGAGGTCATTCGGCGGCTGACGTACCACAGTTTCAAGCTAAACCCTTCAAAATGCCATTTTGCAGTCAAAGAAGTCATGATCCTAGGGAAGCGAGTATCGAAGGCCGGAATTGATATTTGCCATGAAAAGCAGGCCAAGCTCATTGACTGGCCAACCCCGAAGAAGTACAAAGACATTGCATCGGCCTTGGGATTAGCCAACTTTCTTCACGAGCACCTACCAAACTTTGCAGAGGTAGTTGCCCCACTCCGGGAATTCGTAAGACTGAGGCCTAAGGAAATCATTGGAGACAGGTGGGAACAGAGACACCAGCAAGCTTGGGATGCCATGAAGCAAGCCATAGTTGAGGCAGTAGTGTTGAAATTTCCCGTCGACGAAGTACCTTTACAACTCGAAACGGATGCAAGCGACTACGGTATTGGAGGTGCATTGTTCCAGACCATAGAAGGGAAGAAGCAATACCTATTGTTCTTCAGCAAGACCCTCAACGCAGCACAGCGCAATTACGCAACACCCATGAAGGAATTATTGGCCTTGGTATATGGTCTCACACACTTCCGGGATCATCTCGAAGGTCAACGCTTTTCAGTGTTGACTAATCACAAGGCTTTGGTGTATATGAACACACAGCTGAAGCTGACTCCGATGCTACAACGATGGCATCACATCATAGCGCCTTTCAATTTCACTATCTCGCACATCCCGGGTATAAAGAACGTGCTACCAGACGCGTGGCCTAGGCTTCATGAGGGAACCGTTGAGACTGAGGACCCGGAGGTACTATATGCAGAATGTTGGCAACTTTTTCCAGATTACTTTGAGCAAGCGCAACGGATTATGGGTGAGAATAATGTCGATGTCTTTGCTTCGCAACAGGATCACCATTTGCCACGCTACTACACCGACGATGACAGGGGTGGAGCGTTTGCACATTGTTGGAAAGATATAGACGGATGGATGAACCCACCATGGAGATTAATTCATAGAATGTTGCGCAAGATACGATCAGAGAGGGCCACAGCTACGGTGTGTCTACCGTGGGCGCCCCACGAGCCTTGGTTCCAGTTATTCAAGTCACTTCTACAAAGGGACCCAGTATTAGTTCCAAGGACAGCCCACTCCTTCCTCAAATACGGAAAGTATGCGAGTAGCAAGACACCATGGGGTCACACAGTCATTGCCAGAGTAGGCCCACGCAATGGTTACAGCCTTCCAGCGACGTTTTCAGCACGATTGGGATATGCCGATCCGTCTTCAGTATCGAAAGTCACCCCATTAGATACGCCTCGGCTAGTATCGATCGCTACCTCGGAAGTAGCCATGACGGATTCTCCAGATGAGGAAGAGATAAGCCGTCGCACACAGCTCACCTTGTGTCAGCATGAGATTGGGCATCATAGAGCAGAGGATACAGTTGCTCAACTACAGCAGAACGGACATTTGTGGCCAAACGCTCTGGAACTTGCACAAACAGTTAGGAGAAACTGTCGCACATGTCTAGGACAGAGGGTGCTACGAAAGAGATTTCACCCGATGATTAATATAACGGCAAAGTATCCGTGGGATCATATTCAAGTCGACATGATTCCAATGCCACTAGTTTCAGCAGCAGGAAATCGATACATATTGCACGTCTTGGATATAGCAACGGGGTACTCGATATTGAGAGCAACGGCCACAAAGTCAGCAGAAGTGGTGACATCGAAACTTATGGAGGTGTTTGGGGAACATGGTTTTCCCAAGAAAATTCAATCAGACGAGGGAGGCGAGTTTTCGAACAAGATTGTTAAATTAATAACTCAAGAAGTTGGAGTGATGCACGCGAAGTCGCCACCATATCGTCCTCAGGTTCTGGGAGCAGCGGAGAGAAGACACAGAGACATACACAAAGGAGTTCGCAAGCTATGTGAATCTTTACCTACGGCATGGGATGTCCGACTACCACTTATTATGCTGTG
Organism: Sphaeroforma sirkka; assembly: GCA_001586965.3. Lineage (NCBI taxonomy): Eukaryota > Ichthyosporea > Ichthyophonida > Sphaeroforma > Sphaeroforma sirkka. The sequence goes on from LUCW03001720.1 coordinate 11,464, forward strand.
CCAGAACCTCCGAATATCTCGGCGACACAAGACAGCACCATTCAGTGCTTACTTCGGTCGCCGTCATGTTCCGTTTGCTGACTTCACGGATGACCTTCCGGGGAATCAGCCGGTCACCAATGAGGCTTGGGCACAACGGCTGGATCGTTTGCACGACACTATCTTGCCGACGCTTTACAAGGTCACGCAGAAATACGCAGACACACTATCCAGGCAGTTTGACCGCCTCCATGCTTACGATTTTATCGCATTTCAACCAGGGGATGTGGCAATGGTACGGTCCGAAGGTCGCACAACCAAAGCAATGCGACCAATGTTTGGACCATACGTTGTCAAAGCCAGACAGGGACAAGGATATGAACTGACATACAAGGATGGTTCACTTCCAGATACTTTCAAAGGTAAACCAGTTAGAGTTGAACTTTTGTGACTAGTCCACAGAGCCACCGAAAAGCCTTTAGAAGATCATATGTGGCAGGATAGTTCCTCGTCCCGTTACATCATTCGACATAGACAGAATGATTCCACAGGGAATACAGAATACTTGGTTCGCTGGCGGGATGGTGATCCAACTTGGGAGTCAGCCGAAGCTTTTGACGATCCGAATGACATCGCGGCATACCACAAAGCCGAGCAAACTCGGCAGAAGAAGAAAGCGGCACAACAACAATGATTCCAACGTTACGTTGATGAATACTAGATGTCTATCATCTACTTCAGGATCGGAGTTTGTCTCTTCTCGTGAGATTTCACCACGGTGTAGAGGCGAACGACGATTCCACAACTCGAGCTTATAGGCGAGTATAACTCCAGCGGATACCCTAGGGGGGGGGGGGGGGGTGAAAACATACCAGCGGATACCCTAGCTTTTTGGGGGGTGAAAATATACCAGCACAGCCGGGATGGTGGTTAGAATTTGAGCAATGGTTATTCAATAATAAAGAGATTTGTTAAGACTGCTACCACTACGACTAAGACCGGGTCTTGCGACCACTATGACTGCGCTTGTCGCGTGCGACAAGCAAGGCTGAGGCTCTCGCATGCAACTCGTCTAAAGTCTGAGGCTCTCGCCTGCTAAATATATATATATATATATATATATATATATATATATATATATATATATATATATATATCGTCTTACACAAACACTTGATTAATAAATACAGCAGACGCGCCGTTCATATCGGCACTTCTGACTGAGTTCACTTATTTCAGACTTAACACTCTTTATCAAGTGTCACTTGGTTTTGACCACATATAGCCGTTTTGGGAAGGTCATTGGCCTTGACATTCGGTTTAGTGGCAGGGGTGGATTGGTGGCCGAATCTGGCGTGGTGAGGGTTGAGACTTTTGGTTTGGATAGCATCGGGTTGCTAGCGTCCAGAGACTTCGATGACGATCTTGACGGTGTCGATGTCATACGTGGTGTAGCTTTCTCCGGGGGTGTTCGGTTGGTCGATTTCCAGAAATGTGCCCGTATAGTCGTTGCGTTGCGTTGCAGGTTGTAGACTAAGGGGATGGGTTGAATGGCGTTGAGGAAGACCAGATCAGGGCTGAAGCCGGGTATGATGCCGCGCTTGGTACCATCGGCAAATTCGATAAGGTATGCGCCGGATTGTATATCCGTAAAATGGTCAGTGGAGGTGACGATAGAGATGTCTGTACCGGAACCAATAAAGGCGTTGGCAAACAAGGGTTGTTGCTAGAGCTATGTGGATTTGCACGGAGTGAGTGATTGTAAAGTATAGTGGTTTAGATGGGCGGGGTTGGTGGAGGGGGTAAGAGCGATGTTATCGCACAATGATCAGTGTGGAGTTAGAATTAGTTTACAATTAATTCACACGAGGTGAATTATTTGTAGACCACGTAGACAATCAAATATAAGAATAAATACACCGCACTGAGCCTCAAGGAGACTCAGTAGGTTTTAGTATCGTATTTTGATGTGTTTACTACATTTTATGAAGACGGTGTGTCAAAAGTGTATGTATTGCCTGTTGTTGCCATGATGTCCTGAGCAACGAGTTGGAAACCGTCGGGAAGGGATTGGAGCAAACTACGTATGTGGTAAAATTCAGGGGTTGTTGTATTGAGTCCCTTTAGTTTGTCTCTGAGGTGAGTAACTTCATGGCTATGCTGTCGTCAAGTGATGGCTGCTGAGTAAGAGTAAGGAGTTGAACAAGCAGGTTACAAATGCGACCAATGGTGACGGAATCGATGAAGAGGCTGAGGGCCTGATCGAGGTAGGTGTCGTATTGCTCGGGAAGGCCTAAGCCAAATGATTCGAAGAGTATCGTAGTACCTATAGTGAGCTCGGAGTCGTCAGCGGTAGTGTGTGGATGAAGGGTGTGTAGGATATCGTGTTTCTTCATCATGTAACAACGGAACTGGCGATGTTAGTTGGTGAAATTCTTGTCGCCAGTTAGTTTGGTGGCTATGTAGCTACGTGTGTATTTCAAGGATTTGGAGGAACTGATTCGGCTATTGGGAATGTTGTGTAGTTGTTGTGTAGGGGTAGCGAGAGATATGCCAAAGATGAGGCGGTATTGACAGACGTCGCAGTTTTTGTTCCGCAAGTTGTAGACTTTGGCGGAGGATGCGAGCATCATCAGTAAATTGTTGTGCACGTGTTGTGTGAAGATCGTTGTTTGTAGAAATACGGCTTCCGGTCAGTCTAAAATATCATGATCAAATGAGATACATCGGTTTTTTATTTGTATTTAAAAAAAATTTAATGCAAGTTCTTTTCCAATATTTCCAATGTGTTCTAAATTCACTTTGATGGCTTCAATAGCCTGAGTATTTGGTATGACTCATTTACTTGGACCTATTTGAGACGATAGTAGATGTACGATATTATAAACTAAATTTCTATAATTTCAAAACTACTACTTACAGGTTGTGGTCTTCCCGCCAATCTCCAAAATCCAATAAGTCTTTTTTTCTTTTTTAACTTTTCTTCAGATGGAACTTTATCTATATTAGCTAATGTATTAACTTGGTCTACGTTCTTATGTCTATCTACAAATTAGACATGTGGTCATGAACACTTAGTACTTCTTGTGAAAACTTTTCAATAAAGAACAGCTAGAGGTACGTCCTGTGTGATCGAGGATATTAAGGATCTTACCAAGAGGCAGTCCCAATCATTCTTACACAAGCTACCACTGCTTAATCCTAGCTGACATAAATTGTATCTTAGTTTGTATAACATAGTTTAAAATATAGAATTATCCATCGAAGTTTACATGTTGAGGGTGATGATCTCGATGTGTGCGTAGTTGAGAGAGGATTGAAGCTCGTTCATCTACTCAAGAGTGGCAGTGATCAGTGCGTGGTGATCGAAGCGTTGTGAGGAAAGGAATGGCTTGAGTTTGGTAATCGTGCTGCGAAATTGAGTGATGGATAGAAGCCTCACGGGTTGTGTGGAGACGTGTGTTCTCGTTGGCGAGTGTGGCGTTGTCGGGGGATGGTTGCTGTCGGGATTACGGGAGATCCTCAAGTTGTTCATTTAGGAAAATACGTTCGATAATACAGGATCTAAGCCTGGCTTACAACTGAGTGCGTTCCTGGAGACGAACTTCAAATTTTTGGAGTTCGTATCGCGATCCGCGCGGGCTTCTTCGAGTTTAGAGTGGAGAATGTCCTTGTCTTTCTGATTTGGTCAAGGACATGTGTGCATCACGGTGTGTTCTGGCTTCCTAGAGCTGTCGAGGAGGGCGTCCTACTTTTTCTCGAGCTCCCAGATGACGGCTTCGTGAGCGTCGGTTGTGGTGCTCAGTTGGGTGCATTCATCTGTATGTGTGGCGAGCTACTCGTTGCGTTCCGTGATAGTGGTATTGGTTTTGGTACCAAATAAGCCCATAACCTGTTAGAACCATTTATTTACAAAGTTATTTTATTTTCATAATGTCGATAATATATAGTATTTACAGGATTTATACAACGTGGTGTTCATGCTGGGCTTTAGCCCTACATGATACTGACACTTATGACAGTAAAATACACTAGGGTTATTTCGGATTTAAAATTCGCTCCAACACATCGCATCGGCACCGATACAATCTACGCCAATCTTTGCCCTCCAGGCTACCACCCACATCCACATCAAACCCAACTTCCCGGCCCTGATCAAATCCATATCATGTCCCACCACCTCCTATTTCATCCGAATTGGCCCTTCGTGAATGCCCTGGCCCGCTCCCTAACTCAATTGATTTTACTATTGATATTCTCTCACTCCACTGGAACTCCCCGTTATACATTGTTATTCGGAGGATCCTGATTGCTCTGCCACCTCGGTCGCTTGCCTGTCCCTAACCCCACTGTCTAAACCATCACATCACTACTACCCATCCCTCTGTCCGCTCTGTTACCCCCTCTAACCGTCCAGAAATGTCTTTATCCAACGCCGCTGCGCTTTTGACACATCAGTCCGAAAAAATTCCTTCTGCCAAGAAATCTCCGACTTGGGCTTTCTGGAAACAGGGCATTGCGACCGAGTGCCAAAACAGTATCAGCAACGAAATAGCTTATGTCATTCTACTGTCTTCCGTCCCATCAACCGCTAAAACCATTCACAGTTAGTACGTTATCACAGAGATTCACGCGACTATCATACATGGATGACATTCACTGGTGATGTTTGGCGACCCATCGTCAGTGTATTCGGTATAAATATGATGACTTATGTCTTGCAACGAGGTCATGGACCGCAAATTTGCTATCCTCATGAAAGCTCATTCCTCGGAACAGCACTGGGAAAATTTACTTGTTTACTCTTCAATTTTCTGGTCAGCTAGAATACGTCTACGCCCATCGAAATGCTATTTAGCTCTTCTACAATTAATCCCTAAAGTCTGTTATAGTCGTGTGACCTTACGCAATTAAAACGATTTCTCAGGATCGTCTCCAAGCTCTTGTGTCCATGCCTCCCCCCAAGGACAAATCTGAAGTCCAGACTTTTTGTGCCACCATGAATTGGTGGGCACAATATATGTACCACATTTGGCTACTATCCTTGCCCAATTGACTGATCGTACGCCTAAGAACGTTAAGTTTATCTATACCGCTGCTTGCCATGCTGCTTATACCATGGCTAATACGGCTATCATGGGTGTTACCTTGTTCGTTGCTCCGTCCAGACCATCAACTTCATATGTTTGCTGACGCCCGGTACAGGTCTTTTCATCTGCATTCCTCGTATTGATGAACCTTCTTCTTCTTTCCTGTGGGCTGAATCCAACCTGCTCCACAATAAACTGCAATAAAATTCTACTACAAACATCTTGTGAATCTAAATCACGCTCTTCAGCCTCAGCAACGTGATTCTACTTCTTGTGCTTCTACTATGTCTGGTCTGAAACGCCCTCATACTCCCGAGTATTGCTGTAAACTTTACACCTCCTGCTATTGAGCGTTCAAGAAAGTCTCAGACTGACCGTTTAATATTCCGAGCGAGAAAGGTTATATTGGCACGGGCAAGATATTTGTCTTGCGTAACTACTGTGCAAGACTCTTCATCGTCGACTATTGACCCATGGGTCCATGGCTTTTCTTTATTGACGTTGACCGACTATACCCTGTCTCATGTCGCAGTACAAAACTCAACCCAGCTCAACATTCTTACCACATTTCTGACTAATAGAAGTGATAGCTATTGCTAATGGCATCGACAAAGACGAAATGACTATATAAACTGTAACCTATAACCCATTGAACATTTGGACTGCTGATCGAAATGTGATCCCGTTCTTCCATCAGAACATGGCCTTTCCTAAAACAATTAGAGACGATCGTCTTCTTCGTTTAGTGTAAAAAGGTGCGCCGTCACACAGTACATATTCGCCATATTCCAGGAGAATGGAATTATGTGGCAGGCATGCCCTCCCGAGCACCCCAGTATTTATATCCTATATTGCAGTTTACTCATGAACGCCCTACTAGTGCCACGCCCCTAGTTACTCCCCCCCCTTTGCTGGTTGCCTCATTGGCCCCGCACCCTTCTGCTTATCGAGATGAGCTTTTTCTCAACTCTGTTTGGTTCAAGCTCTTATGTGATAATTGGGAGGTCCCAGATATTGATCTTTACGTTAGTGATACGTGTCACAATCTTCCTCGGTTTTGCGCAAAAACTGAGGGTACTGAGGGCAAATAACGCCCGGTGAACATCAGAGTTTGGAGTACACTTTCTTCCTTGTCAACCCTCTGTGACGTCCACACCGACCTTTTTGTCGCCGTTGTCGATATGCTATAGACTGTAAAGCTATCGCCATCTTATCATATCGGACGAATTGTTCTTGGATTCCTGCCTTCTTCCATTCTTTGCTGGCAGTGCCATTCATCGTCCCCCATACTGAGGATGCATTCCTTAAAACGCAACTACGGCTCCTGGCGTGCCACCATGGCGCTACACGTTGGCTGGTTTAATTTTGAGTACTTCCAGTTCCCCGAACGAATACATTCCTTTATTTCAATTTTTCTTGCATGTTCTGGGTACCAGCACTTGGTGTCCTCAATACCATCCTTCCAAATTTGGTGCCTATTCGGCCCTCACAAAGCGACTACTATCTGCCTTTCATTATTACCCCTCGCGTCCTTCTGCTCAGATTGATACTTCAGATAATACTCCTCGCTCTAATGCATCTGGTTATACCTGTCCACCTTCAGTAGTCGGTGGAACACTACCCCGACTTTCTACATCCACTGCTTTAGTACCTTATCGGCCACCTTCCATTGATGAACCATATGGAGATTTATTATTGGATTATGTCCCAGCTGCCACCCCTGAACCCCCCAGAACTCTCTTTTCAGGAGTATAAAATACAGTCACGGGTTATCCCTCCAGCCCGGGTCCTACAATCGACAAACAGAACTTATCTTCTGGCCAATAACCTATCTCGATGATTCCTCTCTCCAACCTTGAGGTCTGGGAGCGTACCCGCAAGGCCCAAGAAACTCAGGCAGCTCAAGCGAATGAATTTTGGACTGATGCATCTTTATTTGTAATTGGTCGAGAGGTTCTTTACAAACTCAAGACAAATCCATTCTCTGCAGCTACACCTTGGGAGGTCCGGCAGTTGCCCGTGAATCAATTCCTCCCGTTATGCATGTTATGTTAGATGCCGCTACTTCTAAATTCTTTCGGTTCCATCGATCGAAGATGGAAGCTCAAAGGTTATCGCCCTCGCATTGATTTCCTGATCGTTTCGTTCGCGGTACACGTGCTGCGTCCATCTATACTAATTGGCTTTTCCATGAAAGCCTTTTCCCGGATGCTGTTGAAACTGATAAAGCTCACCTTGCATTGGCTTTTAAATATTGGACGCCTGCTATACTTTTCCAGTAATAGTTCAATGTGGCTATCTGTAAATATTTCAGCCTTGCTGCTGCTCACAATTGTGAACGGTCTGATTCTATCTTTCGTACTGAGATGTTGAATTTCCACGACAGCATCTAACTGCCACCCAGTTCACTTTCATCCGTTCTGGTAGTGCATGCGCTTACCGTTTGGCTAATAGCCCCGCATACTTGAACTCCCAGCTCCTTGACTGGCATACTATGTATACTGCTACTCAGACCACTTAAGTTTCTTCCTGGACTTTAATACATGTTTGGCTTTAGTCTGCGTGCTTTAATACGCCACTGTTTTTCAAGAAACCAGGCCGTATGGGAGGATGTAAAACTATGGACTAGAACCTGCTGAAACCTGCAGAATTGTTCACAAAAACAGAACTGGTTTCCTTTACACGCAATTTTGGCGAGCCAAAAGCCATCGCCAATTAGAAACCAACAACTACTTTCGCGTGACACTAAACTGTCAACGGCTGGAACACATGAATGTTCAGAAGAACAGAATACTACCATACAATTAAAGCTGTGAGACTGTCGGTTGTAACTTCACTAAACTCAGCTAAAGCTACAACCAACATAAGACATAAACTTGGTCTGTTTCCTTAACCCCGTTCGAGTCGTACCATCACGTTCGAGTCGTACCAGTTAGACTTTACATAACATCAAATACTAGAAGTAAAACCCCACAATAAATTCAGTTTGTGTTGCGTCAAGTGTCATCGTTGTATCTATTGATTCCTATACTGATAATTTTGCTTAAACCAGTCTTCAGATTTTATTTAAAATGTGTTTTCAATATGTTCTATGCTAGATTTTAAAAACCGCTGGTTCTCGATTTTATAATCGTTCAACGATGTGTGTCACTTATAGATATCTTGTGTTGCAGCGACAGTCTGATGTAAAATCAAATCATTCCGAAGACAAACTGCTATTGAACTGGAAGCAGTAATTGTTGGCAGAACTGTCCTGTATAGCACATCGATAATGTGATGCTTTTTATTGAGCAGTCGCTTTAAATATTGGCGCCTGAGCATTCGGCAAGCCTATAAAGTTCCAAATCTACCATTTTGATGAATTCGTATCTACGCATCAACTACACTTTCATCGCCAGTATACCGATAACGACTGTTAGGGACACTACATATCTGCAGCTCAGACTGACTCACCTGAGAAACAATGACCAATGTTTTCGCAAATTCACTACCATCGGACTCATTCGGCGCCAGTTCAATATATAACATTTGTATTGTGCCCCAGGCCATTAATCGATATCTGTACTATTATTAAGATATTTGTTGTGTTTGAGTTTCCAGACGACTCTAGTACATTTCAATGGGATACAGTTTTTATTCTATATCCATAATCGAGTGATATAATCGCTGACCACTGCCATTTACTTTCGACTTAAGATTAAATGATTTATTATTCTCGTTCGTTGGGATACAATCCCAATTGTATATTGCCATCGAGTACTTTATTTAAGTCCATCAATGTTATTCTCCTGTTTTCTATTTGGCTACGAAGTCCCTCTCTTCTGCTTGGTAGCCTTCTATTCTAATCCACAATTTGAACCACACTGCTATGCAATTATGATTGGGTTTCTCTTCGCCTGTGTGCTGTTGCTGCCTCGGCCGTTAGCCGTTGCGCGTCCCCGTCAGATTTCTGTACCATGCCATAGAAGATACCAGCTGTGTCCTGCAACAGCTGGTGTGGCGAACCCTGCTCGACGATGAGGCCTTGGTCCAGTACAAGCACACGGTCACTGTCTATGACTGTGTCTAATCGATGCGCCACCTGAGTTGCACACAACGATGGTAATGATTGTAGTGTTAGAGCTTAACACATCCTTTTAATACTCTGTAGTGTTGAATACAACGCTGGCAATGATGTTATTGTTCAACGTTAGTATCCGACACTCCTCCTTTCTTGTAATGATGCTTCTGGCAACTGTAGACACCTTGGGACATTCGTACACACTAGAATTCTAACAGAAACTTGGGGTAAGTGAGTAAGTGCTCTCCGGCGGTGAAGCTAATATACATATGACGTATTCGCACGTACAATATACTACCGACGTTCCTGAGCCAACGTGCAAACCAGCGATTACCACCACGCACCTGAACAATCCAAAACCCAAAACCTTAACGAATGGCTGAGGAAACGTGCAAACCAGCAATTACTACCACACAGCTGAACAACTAAAATTCAAAACCCTAAAAAAATGGCTGAGCAAACGTGCGAATCAGCAAATACTGAGGATTTACAACGCACCTGAATGACTGTCGCGTTGTGGAAGTGTAGTCTGATTGTCTTCTGTATCAACCTATCCGTCATAAGGTCCAAACTTGCAGTAGCCTCGTCCATCAACATCACTGTAGGCTGTTGCAGGATGGCTCGCGCCAGACTCAGCAGCTGTAGCTGGCCAATGCTCATGTTCGCACCCAGCTCGGCGATGTAGTAGTTGAGTTGTTGGGGCAGTTGCATGATCTGTGGTTGAGTGCGAGAAAGATGATTGTGAGTGATAACAGGTCGTGAGTGAGTGGGATGTTTGGTATCAGAGCACTACTGTGAGGTATAAGTATATATATATATATATATATATATGACTTACATAACGCATAATGGGTCCACGATAATATCTCAGCGCATATATAAGTGTACTATAACCAACAACTAAAAGCGATGTATGTCGAAATACAGCAAAGCCCACATTATACTGCCAAGAGCCCATGCCTCGGAATCCAAGAAAACATAGGACAAATCAACAGGATAGATGGCTTCACTCAGAAAGCGATACATGGGAGATTTAGGGCCTTACCGTGTCTGCCAGCTCCGCTTGCCTTAAGGCAGTCAAATCTGTTCATCGCTGTACGTATTGAAGGGATCAAGATTTTGTCTCACACTTCCGCTGAAAAAAAGAGTGGCTCCTGTAACAGACATTGCGTATAGCATAACAGTTAGAAATGCATATATCTTATGTGCGTAAACTGACCAAAATAGGCATACAGGAACACAGATAGACATGCTCTTGGTATATGTATATCTATTCGAGTCTGAATACGTATAAGCAACAATCTAAAGATTAAAATATAGATAAAAAAAAGATAAAGATATGATTAAGACTATATATATATAAATATATATAATAATAGTGTAAATATATACAACATATATACGCCTAGCTAGAAACTAAGACGTTGATGCATGCATATGTGGACATCATCTTGTAGTGAGTCGGGTTCTATTGTAAAACAAGAGCATAAACTGTTTCATTTGAGGTTAGCTCGTGTTGTTTTAGCGTATGGGTATTTTTCCAAACCCTAAACCATAACCCAAATAAACGCTTAGAGTTTAGGGTTTAAGACATCCACTGGCTTTGCCAGCGTGGGCACACACAAATACATGCACATCATGCTAAAACTATAACCATACATTTCCATACACACATATACATATACACTCAGTTGTATGTGTGTGCGCAGCGAGGGATAGGCAAACCACACAATCATACATACAGCAACCCGTGCCACCGACACGCACCTGGGATATGACTGTCAGGCGTTCTCGATAGTCTCGCACACCCAGAGTAGAGACGTCTATGCCGTCGATGCGCACCACCCCGGAGTCCAGTTCAAGCAACCGGGTCAGGCCGAGCATGAGGGAGGACTTGCCTGCACCTGTACGCCCTACCACACCGAGTTTCTCACCTGGGGGTTATAGGAGTTTAGAAATTACTATGGAACTGAAAGATAAACAGTGTCTATCAAGGGAAATGTATGGGCATGACCAGGGAGGTGAGTGTGGAGGTAATTTGTTTGTCGAGGGACAGTAGGTAGTACTATGGTACCGGAATAGGTGGCATTGCGATACCGGTATAGGGAACATTATTTTAACGGGATGGGTGGGAGTGCATCCAGAGGTGCGTGCTAATGCGAGGGTTGTGAATACGTATATGGTGTGCCTAAGAAGCATTTGAACGCACAGTAACTTACAGCAAAGCAATCTGATCAAGCTCTCTTAGCAGCATATAGAAATATAAGGACAGTACATTTTCTTTGAGGAGATTTATATATATATAAATAGTTCAGTGCACAACATTATACACCAATCAGATAGTCAAGTTTTTTCATAAAAACATATCTCAAGATCTTTGATTTAGGAAATATCTCAATGGCTAATCTTTTTACAGATATATATATATATGTTTATATTATATATATATACATACATATATATTTATACATACATATATATATATATATACATACATGTATACATATACATAGATGACTCTTTCA
>LUCW03001721.1:0-22500 GCA_001586965.3 Sphaeroforma sirkka
TTAATCTAGCTGACATAAATTGTATCTTAGTTTGTATAACATAGTTTAAAATATAGAATTATCCATCGAAGTTTACATGTTGAGGTGATGATCTCGATGTGCGTAGTTGAGAGAGGATTGAAGCTCGTTCATCTACTCAAGAGTGGCAGTGATCAGTGCGTGGTGATCGAAGCGTTGTGAGAAAGGAATGGCTTGAGGTTTGGTAATCGTGCTGCGAAAGTGAGTGATGGATAGAAGCCTCACGGGTTGTGTGGAGACGTGTGTTCTCGTTGGCGAGTGTGGCGTTGTCGGGGATGGTTGCTGTCGGGATTACAGGAGATCCTCAAGTTGTTCATTTAGGAAAATACGTTCGATAATACAGGATCTAAGCCTGGCTTACAACTGAGTGCGTTCCTGGAGACGAACTTCAAATTTTTGGAGTTCGTATCGCGATCGCGCGGGCTTCTTCGAGTTTAGAGTGGAGAATGTCCTTGTCTTTCTGATCTGGTCAAGGACATGTGTGCATCACGGTGTGTTCTGGCTTCCTAGAGCTGTCGAGGAGGGCGTCCACTTTTTCTCGAGCTCCCAGATGACGGCTTCGTGAGCGTCGGTTGTGGTGCTCAGTTGGGTGCATTCATCTGTATGTGTGGCGAGCTACTCGTTGCGTTCCGTGATAGTGGTATTGGTTTTGGTACCAAATAAGCCCATAACCTGTTAGAACCATTTATTTACAAAGTTATTTTATTTTCATAATGTCGATAATATATAGTATTTACAGGATTTATACAACGTGGTGTTCATGCTGGGCTTTAGCCCTACATGATACTGACACTTATGACAGTAAAATACACTAGGGTTATTTCAGTTTAAAATTCGCTCAACACATCGCATCGGCACCGATACAATCTACGCCAATCTTTGCCCTCCAGGCTACCACCCACATCCACATCAAACCCAACTTCCCGGCCCTGATCAAATCCATATCATGTCCCACCACCTCCTATTTCATCCGAATTGGCCCTTCGTGAATGCCCTGGCCCGCTCCCTAGCTCAATTGATTTTACTATTGATATTCTCTCACTCCACTGGAACTCCCCGTTATACATTGTTATTCGGAGGATCCTGATTGCTCTGCCACCTCGGTCGCTTGCCTGTCCCCTAACCCCACTGTCTAAACCATCACATCACTACTACCCATCCCTCTGTCCGCTCTGTTACCCCCCTCTAACCGTCCAGAAATGTCTTTATCCAACGCCGCTGCGCTTTTTGACACATCAGTCCCGAAAAAATTCCTTCTGCCAAGAAATCTCCGACTTGGGCTTTCTGGAAACAGGGCATTGCGACCGAGTGCCAAAACAGTATCAGCAACGAAATAGCTTATGTCATTCTACTGTCTTCCGTCCCATCAACCGCTAAAACCATTCACAGTTAGTACGTTATCACAGAGATTCACGCGACTATCATACATGGATGACATTCACTGGTGATGTTTGGCGACCCATCGTCGGTGTATTCGGTATAAATATGATGACTTATGTCTTGCAACGAGGTCATGGACCGCAAATTTGCTATCCTCATGAAAGCTCATTCCTCGGAACAGCACTGGGAAAATTTACTTGTTTACTCTTCAATTTTCTGGTCAGCTAGAATACGTCTACGCCCATCGAAATGCTATTTAGCTCTTCTACAATTAATCCCTAAAGTCTGTTATAGTCGTGTGACCTTACGCAATTAAAACGATTTCTCAGGATCGTCTCCAAGCTCTTGTGTCCATGCCTCCCCCCAAGGACAAATCTGAAGTCCAGACTTTTTGTGCCACCATGAATTGGTGGGCACAATATGTACCACATTTGGCTACTATCCTTGCCCAATTGACTGATCGTACGCCTAAGAACGTTAAGTTTATCTATACCGCTGCTTGCCATGCTGCTTATACCATGGCTAATACGGCTATCATGGGTGTTACCTTGTTCGTTGCTCCGTCCAGACCATCAACTTCATATGTTTGCTGACGCCCGGTACAGGTCTTTTCATCTGCATTCCTCGTATTGATGAACCTTCTTCTTCTTTCCTGTGGGCTGAATCCAACCTGCTCCACAATAAACTGCAATAAAATTCTACTACAAACATCTTGTGAATCTAAATCACGCTCTTCAGCCTCAGCAACGTGATTCTACTTCTTGTGCTTCTACTATGTCTGGTCTGAAACGCCCTCATACTCCCGAGTATTGCTGTAAACTTTACACCTCCTGCTATTGAGCGTTCAAGAAAGTCTCAGACTGACCGTTTAATATTCCGAGCGAGAAAGGTTATATTGGCACGGGCAAGATATTTGTCTTGCGTAACTACCGTGCTAGACTCTTCATCGTCGACTATTGACCCATGGGTCCATGGCTTTTCTTTATTGACGTTGACCGACTATACCCTGTCTCATGTCGCAGTACAAAACTCAACCCAGCTCAACATTCTTACCACATTTCTGACTAATAGAAGTGATAGCTATTGCTAATGGCATCGACAAAGACGAAATGACTATATAAACTGTAACCTATAACCCATTGAACATTTGGACTGCTGATCGAAATGTGATCCCGTTCTTCCATCAGAACATGGCCTTTCCTAAAACAATTAGAGACGATCGTCTTCTTCGTTTAGTGTAAAAGGTGCGCCGTCACACAGTACATATTCGCCATATTCCAGGAGAATGGAATTATGTGGCAGGCATGCCCTCCCGAGCACCCCAGTATTTATATCCTATATTGCAGTTTACTCATGAACGCCCTACTAGTGCCACGCTCCTAGTTACTCCCCCCTTTGCTGGTTGCCTCATTGGCCCCGCACCCTTCTGCTTATCGAGATGAGCTTTTTCTCAACTCTGTTTGGTTCAAGCTCTTATGTGATAATTAGGAGGTCCCAGATATTGATCTTTACGTTAGTGATACGTGTCACAATCTTCCTCGGTTTTGCACAAAAACTGAGGGTACTGAGGGCAAATAACGCCCGGTGAACATCAGAGTTTGGAGTACACTTTCTTCCTTGTCAACCCTCTGTGACGTCCACACCGACCTTTTTGTCGCCGTTGTCGATATGCTATAGACTGTAAAGCTATCGCCATCTTATCATATCGGACGAATTGTTCTTGGATTCCTGCCTTCTTCCATTCTTTGCTGGCAGTGCCATTCATCGTCCCCCATACTGAGGATGCATTCCTTAAAACGCAACTACGGCTCCTGGCGTGCCACCATGGCGCTACACGTTGGCTGGTTTAATTTTGAGTACTTCCAGTTCCCCGAACGAATACATTCCTTTATTTCAATTTTTCTTGCATGTTCTGGGTACCAGCACTTGGTGTCCTCAATACCATCCTTCCAAATTTGGTGCCTATTCGGCCCTCACAAAGCGACTACTATCTGCCTTTCATTATTACCCCTCGCATCCTTCTGCTCAGATTGATACTTCAGATAATACTCCTCGCTCTAATGCATCTGGTTATACCTGTCCACCTTCAGTAGTCGGTGGAACACTACCCCGACTTTCTACATCCACTGCTTTAGTACCTTATCGGCCACCTTCCATTGATGAACCATATGGAGATTTATTATTGGATTATGTCCCAGCTGCCACCCCGAACCCCCCCCCCCCCCCCCCCCCCAGAACTCTCTTTTCAGGAGTATAAAATACAGTCACGGGTTATCCCTCCAGCCCGGGTCCTACAATCGACAAACAGAACTTATCTTCTGGCCAATAACCTATCTCGATGATTCCTCTCTCCAACCTTGAGGTCTGGGAGCGTACCCGCAAGGCCCAAGAAACTCAGGCAGCTCAAGCGAATGAATTTTGGACTGATGCATCTTTATTTGTAATTGGTCGAGAGGTTCTTTACAAACTCAAGACAAATCCATTCTCTGCAGCTACACCTTGGGGAGGTCCGGCAGTTGCCCGTGAATCAATTCCTCCCGTTATGCATGTTATGTTAGATGCCGCTACTTCTAAATTCTTTCGGTTCCATCGATCGAAGATGGAAGCTCAAAGGTTATCGCCCTCGCATTGGTTTCCTGATCGTTTCGTTCGCGGTACACGTGCTGCGTCCATCTATACTAATTGGCTTTTCCATGAAAGCCTTTTCCCGGATGCTGTTGAAACTGATAAAGCTCACCTTGCATTGGCTTTTAAATATTGGACGCCTGCTATACTTTTCCAGTAATAGTTCAATGTGGCTATCTGTAAATATTTCAGCCTTGCTGCTGCTCACAATTGTGAACGGTCTGATTCTATCTTTCGTACTGAGATGTTGAATTTCCACGACAGCATCTAACTGCCACCCAGTTCACTTTCATCCGTTCTGGTAGTGCATGCGCTTACCGTTTGGCTAATAGCCCCGCATACTTGAACTCCCAGCTCCTTGACTGGCATACTATGTATACTGCTACTCAGACCACTTAAGTTTCTTCCTGGACTTTAATACATGTTTGGCTTTAGTCTGCGTGCTTTAATACGCCACTGTTTTCCAAGAAACCAGGCCGTATGGGAGGATGTAAAACTATGGACTAGAACCTGCTGAAACCTGCAGAATTGTTCACAAAAACAGAACTGGTTTCCTTTACACGCAATTTTGGCGAGCCAAAAGCCATCGCCAATTAGAAACCAACAACTACTTTCGCGTGACACTAAACTGTCAACGGCTGGAACACATGAATGTTCAGAAGAACAGAATACTACCATACAATTAAAGCTGCGAGACTGTCGGTTGTAACTTCACTAAACTCAGCTAAAGCTACAACCAACATAAGACATAAACTTGGTCTGTTTCCTTAACCCCGTTCGAGTCGTACCATCACGTTCGAGTCGTACCAGTTAGACTTTACATAACATCAAATACTAGAAGTAAAACCCCACAATAAATCCAGTTTGTGTTGCGTCAAGTGTCATCGTTGTATCTATTGATTCCTATACTGATAATTTTGCTTAAACCAGTCTTCAGATTTTATTTAAAATGTGTTTTCAATATGTTCTATGCTAGATTTTAAAAACCGCTGGTTCTCGATTTTATAATCGTTCAACGATGTGTGTCACTTATAGATATCTTGTGTTGCAGCGACAGTCTGATGTAAAATCAAATCATTCCGAAGACAAACTGCTATTGAACTGGAAGCAGTAATTGTTGGCAGAACTGTCCTGTATAGCACATCGATAATGTGATGCTTTTTATTGAGCAGTCGCTTTAAATATTGGCGCCTGAGCATTCGGCAAGCCTATAAAGTTCCAAATCTACCATTTTGATGAATTCGTATCTACGCATCAACTACACTTTCATCGCCAGTATACCGATAACGACTGTTAGGGACACTACATATCTGCAGCTCAGACTGACTCACCTGAGAAACAATGACCAATGTTTTCGCAAATTCACTACCATCGGACTCATTCGGCGCCAGTTCAATATATAACATTTGTATTGTGCCCCAGGCCATTAATCGATATCTGTACTATTATTAAGATATTTGTTGTGTTTGAGTTTCCAGACGACTCTAGTACATTTCAATGGGATACAGTTTTTATTCTATATCCATAATCGAGTGATATAATCGCTGACCACTGCCATTTACTTTCGACTTAAGATTAAATGATTTATTATTCTCGTTCGTTGGGATACAATCCCAATTGTATATTGCCATCGAGTACTTTATTTAAGTCCATCAATGTTATTCTCCTGTTTTCTATTTGGCTACGAAGTCCCTCTCTTCTGCTTGGTAGCCTTCTATTCTAATCCACAATTTGAACCACACTGCTATGCAATTATGATTGGGTTTTCTCTTCGCCTGTGTGCTGTTGCTGCCTCGGCCGTTAGCCGTTGCGCGTCCCCGTCAGATTTCTGTACCATGCCATAGAAGATACCAGCTGTGTCCTGCAACAGCTGGTGTGGCGAACCCTGCTCGACGATGAGGCCTTGGTCCAGTACAAGCACACGGTCACTGTCTATGACTGTGTCTAATCGATGCGCCACCTGAGTTGCACACAACGATGGTAATGATTGTAGTGTTAGAGCTTAACACATCCTTTTAATACTCTGTAGTGTTGAATACAACGCTGGCAATGATGGTATTGTTCAACGTTAGTATCCGACACTCCTCCTTTCTTGTAATGATGCTTCTGGCAACTGTAGACACCTTGGGACATTCGTACACACTAGAATTCTAACAGAAACTTGGGGTAAGTGAGTAAGTGCTCTCCGGCGGTGAAGCTAATATACATATGACGTATTCGCACGTACAATATACTACCGACGTTCCTGAGCCAACGTGCAAACCAGCGATTACCACCACGCACCTGAACAATCCAAAACCCAAAACCTTAACGAATGGCTGAGGAAACGTGCAAACCAGCAATTACTACCACACAGCTGAACAACTAAAATTCAAAACCCTAAAAAAATGGCTGAGCAAACGTGCGAATCAGCAAATACTGAGGTTTACAACGCACCTGAATGACTGTCGCGTTGTGGAAGTGTAGTCTGATTGTCTTCTGTATCAACCTATCCGTCATAAGGTCCAAACTTGCAGTAGCCTCGTCCATCAACATCACTGTAGGCTGTTGCAGGATGGCTCGCGCCAGACTCAGCAGCTGTAGCTGGCCAATGCTCATGTTCGCACCCAGCTCGGCGATGTAGTAGTTGAGTTGTTGGGGCAGTTGCATGATCTGTGGTTGAGTGCGAGAAAGATGATTGTGAGTGATAACAGGTCGTGAGTGAGTGGGATGTTTGGTATCAGAGCACTACTGTGAGGTATAAGTATATATATATATATATATATATATGACTTACATAACGCATAATGGGTCCACGATAATATCTCAGCGCATATATAAGTGTACTATAACCAACAACTAAAAGCGATGTATGTCGAAATACAGCAAAGCCCACATTATACTGCCAAGAGCCCATGCCTCGGAATCCAAGAAAACATAGGACAAATCAACAGGATAGATGGCTTCACTCAGAAAGCGATACATGGGAGATTTAGGGCCTTACCGTGTCTGCCAGCTCCGCTTGCCTTAAGGCAGTCCAAATCTGTTCATCGCTGTACGTATTGAAGGGATCAAGATTTTGTCTCACACTTCCGCTGAAAAAGAGTGGCTCCTGTAACAGACATTGCGTATAGCATAACAGTTAGAAATGCATATATCTTATGTGCGTAAACTGACCAAAATAGGCATACAGGAACACAGATAGACATGCTCTTGGTATATGTATATCTATTCGAGTCTGAATACGTATAAGCTTAACAATCTAAAGATTAAAATATAGATAAAAAAGATAAAGATATGATTAAGACTATATATATATAAATATATATAATAATAGTGTAAATATATACAACATATATACGCCTAGCTAGAAACTAAGACGTTGATGCATGCATATGTGGACATCATCTTGTAGTGAGTCGGGTTCTATTGTAAAACAAGAGCATAAACTGTTTCATTTGAGGTTAGCTCGTGTTGTTTTTTAGCGTATGGGTATTTTCCAAACCCTAAACCATAACCCAAATAAACGCTTAGAGTTTAGGGTTTAAGACATCCACTGGCTTTGCCAGCGTGGGCACACACAAATACATGCACATCATGCTAAAACTATAACCATACATTTCCATACACACATATACATATACACTCAGTTGTATGTGTGTGCGCAGCGAGGGATAGGCAAACCACACAATCATACATACAGCAACCCGTGCCACCGACACGCACCTGGGATATGACTGTCAGGCGTTCTCGATAGTCTCGCACACCCAGAGTAGAGACGTCTATGCCGTCGATGCGCACCACCCCGGAGTCCAGTTCAAGCAACCGGGTCAGGCCGAGCATGAGGGAGGACTTGCCTGCACCTGTACGCCCTACCACACCGAGTTTCTCACCTGGGGGGTTATAGGAGTTTAGAAATTACTATGGAACTGAAAGATAAACAGTGTCTATCAAGGGAAATGTATGGGCATGACCAGGAGGTGAGTGTGGAGGTAATTTGTTTGTCGAGGGACAGTAGGTAGTACTATGGTACCGGAATAGGTGGCATTGCGATACCGGTATAGGGAACATTATTTTAACGGGATGGGTGGGAGTGCATCCAGAGGTGCGTGCTAATGCGAGGGTTGTGAATACGTATATGGTGTGCCTAAGAAGCATTTGAACGCACAGTAACTTACAGCAAAAGCAATCTGATCAAGCTCTCTTAGCAGCATATAGAAATATAAGGACAGTACATTTTCTTTGAAATAGACTCTGTGAATTGGATACACATGATATGTATATATATATATATATATATATATATATATATATATATATATATATATATATATATATATATATATATATATATATATATATATATATATATATATATATATATATATATATATATATATATCATATATATATATATATAATATGTATATATATATATATGTTATATATATATATATATATATATTATATATATAATATACATATATATTATATATATATATATATATAGTATGTGTAATGGCCATGGCATACTATATATAACATAATATATAATATTATGTATGTTACTATTATAATGGCATACATCTGGCTATATATATGTTAATATATGTATATTATTATATGTAATATATGGTATTTTGTGTATGTTGTAATCATGCCATACATATGTATATATAGCAATCATAATATTACAGCATATACATTATAGCCAATAACATATTAATATTAATAATTGCCATATATTATTATATTAATAACCAACCAGCCAATATAATTGTTATTAATATAATATGTAATATAATTGCCAACAATACACATGTTACACAGCCATAATAATATGTACATCATAACCATACATGGCCATAGCCAATATCATATGGATGGACATGTATGATTGCATGTATTATATTTTACACATTATACAATATTGCATTAATATGTGTTATTATATAACAATATGTGCAATATTGTTAGCCAATAACAATGCTATATGTTATATGCCAATATTAATATATACAATTATTGTAATATATGCCACATATATTAATAGCACATATATAATATGTAACAATAACATAATAATACATAATACATAATAATAATATGCATGTATAATGGTATACATCATTACATAATATGCATATTTTTATGTATTTGCCATATATATATATATATAATAATAATATATATGTATAACAGGCATATATATATATATGTAATAAATATAACATAATATATATATATATATATCATATATAATATATTACATATATATATTATATATATATATATATATATATATATATATATATATATATAGCATAAATGCATATATATATGATATATTATATATATATATATATTATATATATATATATATATATATATATATATATATATATATATATATATATATATATAGATATATATATAGATAGATATATATCTATAGATATATATATATAAATATATCTAAGTATAAGTGCCTCCATCACGTCGGTGCAAAACTCACTACCGTTATCAGAAAATAGTACTCGGGGGAAACCGAAGTCATTAAAGACGTGATAGCATAACTATGCCACTGTTTGCGGGCGTTTGTTCGGTATTGCATTAATCAAGTTATAGCCCGAAGCCACACAAGGAATGACAGATATATATACATCGCCAGTATGCTTGGATCGCGGGAGTTTAACCAAATCGACTATGACTCGGCGCATCGGTTGGTCTTCTGTCACACTTTTTAGGGGTGCCCAACACGCCCGCAAACAGTGGCAGAGTTATGCTTAATGACTTCGGTTTCCCCCGAGTACTATTTTCTGATAACGGTAGTGAGTTTTGTACCGACGTAATGGAGGCACTTATACTCGTATCAGGCATGACCCATAGGCGTGGTGTTCCTTATAAACCTCAAACGCAGGGTGCAAATGAGACACGTCATAGAGAACTTAAGAAACTCTTGCGTACCGCACTAGATGACGTTGAGGATATGTGACCTTGTCATTTGAAATGGGTTCAGACTCAAATGAATAACTGCATGAATCCTCAAACTGGAACTCTTCTGTTTCACTATTTCTTTGGCCGCTATAGTGAATTACAAGCAACGTTTGCTAAAACTGCGCCCGAGAAACACGTTACTCCGTGGCTACAAAAGATCGAGCATATGCAGAACGGTGTTTACCCCTGATACTCGAGCACAAAAGTCGTGTCCTGCTTAAAGCGTACGACCGATGGAATAACACTAAGAACATTTTTCAGTTCAAAGCTGGCGATTATGCTAACATTATAAATTGCAATGCCAAAGTTACCGAACTCTCTCCTAAGACACTCGAACCCTTTGTTATTTCCTACCATGATGAGAAGAGTGATACATACGAAGTGAATAACATAGATGATACTAGCTCAACTAATCTAGGCACTCACCGTATCCCTACCTCCGAACTCTCATTCGCTCGCTCATTTGATTCTGATGTCTCAGTTATGGAGTCACAAGGCAAAGATATAATTGACAAAGCATCCGAAGACGGTTACACTTACTACAAGACCCGTTTTATGGATGGAACAGTAGCTTGACTTATCTCCGATGCGTCTCGTGAACCTCGCGACTTCCTTCGTATTTTTGATAAGAAATAGAATAAGCGTTTACATAAGAACACACGAGATAAACGAAAAGGGTTTCCTCAGGTGACTACAAACCCGGATGGATCTGAGATTCCCTATTTGCCACCTACTTCCTATGTGACTAAACTTTCTGATCTGCTTACCAACAGAGCAAAAAATCTTCGAACTTACTTACCAATGGAAAACAACCTTTGGCTATTACCTTACCAAGTAATAAACGTAAGGCGCCTACATCGGAAAGGGTTACTGAACCAAATTCTAAACGACATAGAGTACAACATGAGTCTTGAACTCGTACATATAGGCACATACCTACTCGATAAGCCATGACCGAAACCGTTCTACTTTGGTTTTCGCTTTACGAACTAGATCGTACCTTCACGTACGTCCGTAGTCCTAAAAGCTACTGGGGACTATGTAGAAATATGGCCTCCGGTCAGTCTAAAATATTAAGATCAAATGAGATAACATATTGGTTTTTTATTTGTTTTTGAATAATTTAATACAAATTCTTTTTCCAATATTTCCAAAGTTTTCTAAATCCTCTTTGATGGCTCCAATAGCCTGAGTATTTGGTATGACACATTTACTTGGACCTATTTGAGACGATAGTAGATGTAGGATATTATAGAAACAGAGCATGCATATACTGGGTGTGTCTTTTGGGGCTAAGATGATCATAGTAGAGAGGGTAAAGGATAGAAACGTACCAATGCCCTCAGTGTGAGCTTGCAAGTTGAATGTGACTGAACGTGCTGTTACGCCGTGCAACGATTGTGGAAAGTGCTTTCTCTCTCGTGAACCAGACTTCAAAAAAGCAAAGCTGTTAATTGAGGACATATGCGAGGATAATGGAATCAGATGTATGTTCTTCCCCAAGTATCATTGTGAGTGTAATTCCAATATGAACGGTGGGTCGCCCCTTTGCTCGTAGACACCTAAATCTAGACCAGTATCATTTGTGCCCCGTTACGTGAAAGTGCAGTCGTTGACTGTGAGTAGATCGTCTAATTTCACATCATTTCCATAGTACTTCAGAGCAACGACATGGATTGGGCTATACGTAACGACCACAGTTACAATCGAATCTGTGACTACATTCGGGATTGTTCTTGATGATTGTGTAGCCTCTTCAGGTTGCGTTTTGTTATATATTCCTCTAGTTCTGGCTGACTCATTGACAACATCGTCTTCAATGTTTGCTGTCAATTGTGTTGCATCATCTAGTGATGTTTTTTATGTCTATACAG
Source organism: Sphaeroforma sirkka (assembly GCA_001586965.3). Taxonomy (NCBI): domain Eukaryota; class Ichthyosporea; order Ichthyophonida; genus Sphaeroforma; species Sphaeroforma sirkka. Next base: position 11,874 of record LUCW03001721.1, read on the forward strand.
GGCCTCGTGTGTGTGTATACGTATGTTCAGGTATTTATATTTTGTGACAGAAGTGAAAAATCATGAATAATAAATGAAAACTGTCCGTCAGAAAGTTCTTATGACAAATATCCAGATGAAGCCCAACAGGAGGAGTCCAAATTCGATGAGAAATCGGTGATTGGTACAAAGGAACGTCTTCATATGGTTGATAAACGCTAATTTGATGCAAGGGCAAAATTTCAAATACCAAAGCAAGAAATAATAATCGGATCAAAATTTCAACCAGCTCACCTTTTTCAGGATGAAGAGACAAACTCAAAACCGTCAAAAAATTCTATTCATTAAGTCATACAGTGCTCAAGTTGGAGTCTCTCAAGACCCCGATTCTTCAGTGTGTGCACCATATATATATATATATATATATATATATATAGATATATGTGTGTGTGTGCATAAATATGTATATGTATATGTATATGTATGTCCATTATTATAACATTTCATTATTATAGTTTTATCTTATTATTTTATTATATTCTTATAGTCATATAGTATTATATTATATATATATATATATACATATATGCATGCATATACATTAATGTATATATACATTAATATATATGTATGTATATATTTATATATATATGTACATATATATATATATATATATATATATATATATATATATATATATATATATATATATATATATATATACATATATGTATATGCATATATACATTAATATATATATATATTATATATATGGCATATATATACATATATATGTTATATATGTATAATATATATATATATATATATATATATATATATATATATATATATATATATATATATATATATATATATATATATATATATATATATATATATATATATATATAGGCAGTGAGATAATCTTGTATGAAGTAGCATATACAAACAAATAAATAATAAAAGACAACATAACCTCCGTCAACAAATTTATACGTCAAAAATTAGTATAGACGAAGGGTCTTGAATTTGAAATCAAACAAATTTACACATAAAGTCACTAAATGTACATAAAAATGAAATTGTCGCTAAATGTACATTTGTACATATTTGATCAATTTTTCAGTACGTTTTCATCGACAAAATGGGTGAATGTACATTTAGAAACTTTTTCACATTTTGAATGTACATTTGGCGACTTTGTTTCATAACATAGTATACCCAAAGCAGGGGACTAGTAATATTCTCATCGAATGACCATTCCAACTGTTCTTCGAGTATACCGTAAGCTGTATGGTACGTAGCCTATATGGAAAACTTGATACGGCGTTATGGTCCGGCCAAGGTACTGTTACAATTCCTTGAAGACTGTTATGTCATCAGTCAGAACGTGAAAGACGGAAGGGTTGTGTTGGGACCGGCAGTTCACCACCAGAAACTGTTCGTGTCCAGGTAATCGAAGTATCACCAAGTAGAGAGTTACGAACGAGGTATCATCGAGATTCAAGTGGGCCAATCGGATGACGAAGGTGAAACACCATTACTATCAGGCGGAACATAGTATGTACGTAATGTATCTCGCTGTCAGGTTCATTAGTCATTGTAGGTATCAAGTCAACTGTATAAGTCAAAGGTTGGTACAAAACCAAAGCCTATGGAGTAAGTAGTACCAGTTCCATGCGTATCCGCAGATGGAGAAGGTGTGACTCTAATAATTGTTCTTGCCGGGGGTATATCCTTTTGTGTTTGGCGAGAGTCATATAAGACGCCATATTCTTTAGCAGTGGGGTTATAACATAAAGTGTTACAGTTGTTGTACCAAGCTGTTCTCAGAAGCTTGCAGGGACTATGAGGTAATCTTCAGCTGACTGAGAAGCACTAGAGATTAAATCTAGGGCCCATTTGAGATATTTTAAGTGCGAGTATCAACCACTGGCATATCCGCAAGAAAGCAAAAGAGATGGTAACATAGCAATAGCTTTGCATTCGATGGCAACTTTTAATAATTCGGAAAAAAAGAATATATAGATGTCACAATGGCTTCATAAAGAAGAAGAAAGCGAAGATAGTCATACGTTTTGCAGTGTACTTCTGCATATATGAGCCCCTTATTTTAGTGAAATACTGTGAACGATGGTGACAGCTATCACTAGCGTATAAGTCAACCCTAGGTTCTATATATATCTAAAACAGTAGCACCATCCAATTAGAATTTGGGATTAGCTCGTTGGGCGACCAGAAGTAGGGTGACCAGAAATAGGGCTAGCTGTACCAAATTAAGAACCAATGCTACTTTATTCTGAGCGAGCTGCATGACGGGCTCCATAGAAACTGAGGCATGGAACATCACTTATGCGACGTATTTTCATTCCTTCTGAATGTGGCGTGTACCAACAGATACACAAGACTGAGCACAACCGTTTGTACAAGACGGAGCAAGCTGCCTCCACAGCATTAAATTTGACACTAGTGGTCATTTCCTTTTCATACCCCACACGCAATAGTTATAGTTTCAAGGTCGGCAATTTGGCAGCATCATTGGGCAGAGCCAGAAAGGAGACGAGGCGGTCTACGACGTTAATATAGTATGGCAAACAAAACTTTGTGATGCATTGTTAATGCTGATGATTGTTACAATCCAAGAACCACGAGGAAATTAGGGGACACACTTCAATTTTACTTTTGTATTGAAGCCAATTTTATATTGATCTCAACAAAACCAGTCTATCAACGAATCATTGCTTCGTCCATTACCCTAGCAGATTGTAGTGACAAAACCCATCAGTGAACAAAACTAAAGGACGCGCGTCAGAAGAAACGAACACAGACATACAAAACAAATAATAGCAGAGTTGATAGTCAAACTCGGGGATAAACTGTACTTTCGTCATATAGCCAATTTAAAAATTGATTTAAAAAAATCAATTTATCAACGAATCATTGCTTCGTCCATTTTTCCCTAGCAGATTGCAGTGACGAAACCCGTCAAGGAACAAAACTAAAGGTCGCGCGTCAGAACAAAAGAACACAAACTGGCATACGAAGCAAATCATAGCAGAGTTGATAGTCAAACTCGGGGATAGACAATAATTTTACTTTCGTCTTGTAACAAATTTATATATTGATCGCAAGAAAAACAGACGGCCTACTGCAATGAGTTGACAGACTCAGTTGAATATACTTCATGCACACTCTGACACCCTAAGTCAGCTCAGGCGGCGACTTGCAACCCATGAATAAATACGACACTACACATACACGTGCACCGCCAACTAGCTCAAGTGTCGGTGGATTGGTACATCTCCCTTTCACGGCCTTCGAAGGTTCGTATACAGGCATCAGTAAGTTATCATCCGACGATGGTGAATCCACGTAAATTACAATACAAACTAAGCAAATATGCGGGTTTGGCACTGAGATAAGACGATCGGAAGGAGTTGACAAAGTCGCATAGAAAAGTCAGCCTTGTCGAACACTCGTCCTTTTGAACTTAGGCTTGTACATTGTGTTTAGATATGCGCGCTTGTTGCAAATATGCAAAAATCACAGCCAAGTTGAGTGAATATACAACTTTTCCAGAACAACCGCAACTACGTGTATGAATGCCTTGCAGATAACCATGATAACTTGTGAGATGACCATTAAAATTTTCGAGATAACCATAAGAATTTGTGGGAAACCTGAGATAACCAATAAAACTTGAGAAAACCAATAAAACTTGTGAGATAATCAATAAAGCTTATGAGATAGCCATGAAAACTCACAAGTTTAGCGATAGTTAAGGATAAGGATAGGAAGTTTGCTTTAATTAATCATGAAGTGATCGACTGCCTCAGCTGAGTGATTTGATAAGTCGTGTACTGGACGCCTCAAATTCTCCCACATCACCAACAGCCCTGCCCGCTCGTGCGTGTACCTTTGCGGCCAGATCAAATCTTTTATAAGAATACAGAGCACCTAGATAACTCAGCCATGGACCTGCAAAGTGCATGAAACCGAATCGTTTATGTAAGTATAGGGAAATGAAAAAGGACAACTATGGACATCTGATATACATGCACAGGGTCTAGCATAAATTGCTATATGGCGTATAGAAGACTTTTAAATACAATGCCGATGAGCAAACAACATGAATGGGGCTCTCCGATACTATTCATATGGTTGTATCTGGAGTACGGTATAGATGTACATGTCCACCAAGTTAGCAATGTATCGCAAGGGGAAAACAGATGTACAGTACTCGTGACCAGTTCAACAGTTGATTCAACTGTCAAACTGATCATGAGTACTGTACATTTGTTTTTCCCTTGAGATACATCGCTAACATAGTCGACATGTACATCTATACCGTATTCCCCAACCATATGAATAGTATCGGAGAGCCCCATCCATGTGGAATCGTACAGTAATTTATAATGAGAGATTCATGACATACAAGCACACACGCGTATTCGCATTACTTGCGACTGATGATACTATCAATACTTATATACATATACAATGGTCACCTGCAAATATATACAAATGCAACTGCTACCAAAATGTAACCCTCAGTGATGATGCAGGCATATTCACACATTCACACAGATTTGGCCTTGGTATATACAACTGCTTTTGACGCGAATATCTCAAAACTTCTGGACGACACCAGGATTGTGATCAATCCAGTTGGTAAACCACACCTCAAGTGATACTCAGGTTGTGACATGCCAACACCCTGCTGATCACCCACACACTATCCCTAACCCAAATCACTTAACTAAACTAACAATAACCCCAATAAATCGCAGACCATTGCCATTGCAACATCCCAACTAATGTGCACTCGCCCGTGTGAATTATCTCAATCTCAAAGCATATATCTCATGTAACAAAGCCATTGCCTTCGACCAGACATACCCGCCGATACCGGATTCAGCGACACAGCAAACTCGTACATCTCAACCACAAAGTCGCGATCAGAGGATAGACGCGCCACCTCCAGGTCAATGCATCGCTGTAACTGGGCACAGGCCATGCTTACGCGGTGTGTCTTTAGAGCTCGCAGGACACTCCTACCGGCAGGGATACTGGTACTGTAGGCGTCCGTACAATGTTGGACTATCATGGTATCCCTATGGGGTGATTTGTCGGGATGTGATTTAATTGAGCTGATGTAGGATAACCGTGATATGTATAGGAGATGATACAGACCACTCGGGATATCTATGGGCTTATATATAACCATATGATATATGACAGTATATATAGCATGTTATGTCATAGTATATATAGCATATGTCATAGTATATAACATGATATGCGACTGCGTGGTTCACGCACATGCGGCAATGTACGTTATAATGGTATCCGGCCATGATAAACAGTATACATGCATATCCATGACGATGGCACCATGGACTAATTCTGGTTCTAACAATATTAAGTGGCCTACATCGAACTAATTAAAAAACAACCAACTACTGGTACTAATTCTGGACCAAATGAAAATAAGTGGCCTACATCGAACTAATTAAACAACCAACTACAGGTACTTATTCTGGGTCAAATGATAATATTCTACATCGAATTAATACTATACAACCTACTGGCACACCACAGTGCATTAATTCACGTACCTTTCTGAGCTGCACGGCAGCGCCAACAGTGCGCGCGCGAATACGTCGTCGCACTCGTCTAGCTTCTCCGTGGCCAGAAGACAGCTGAGATAGTCCACCCACACCCCAGTGGCCTTGGAGACCTAATCGGAAGAGACAGGTTGGGATGAAAGGCGTGTTTTAGCTTACGAATGAGTGAGTACTACCGAATGGCCTGTGGTTATACACATTGACAGAAGAATACGACACGACAAAGAGCACCTGAGAAAATAAGAGCAGACAATAACACGGTGCCCTTTTAGTTATACATTTACAAGACAATACGGGATAAAAACAAAGCATACGTTCATATATATATATGTATACAAAATATATATCTACAAAAATACACATTTATATACATATATATGTACATACATACATACATATATATATACATACACATACACATACATTATTATATATATATATATATATATATATATTACAACAAATGTGTGCGCGGCCATGCATGGCCTCACAGTAATCACTCGCAAAAGATGTCCATCCCAAGAACGCGCCCCAGCACACCTGCTTCAAAGCCTGCTCGTAGAGCTCCGTCATGGCCGCAAGCACTTGTACGGCGTCGCCGCCGTGCTTCTCCTTCATCAATGTCTTGACCACCCGCACCCGCCAGGCCCACACCTCCACTGAGCTGGGATGCTCCTCACACGCACAGCGCATGATCACCAGCGGATCACGCAGAGACCCTTCATAGCCCTTTTTCTCTACCGCCTTACGCGTGCGTAGGGCCGCGTTGACCCACATGACATACACGTCCACCTGTGTCACCCCTTTCTTCTTCTTGTCCTGATACGAACGCCGGCACACATCCTTGACCGCAGCTAAATCGGCCTGCTCGTATAGGAAGGCGATGTAGAGCGCATACATCGTAGGCTTGTCGTGGGTGCGCGCGAGTCCTTCTTTGTACACCTCCACAGCTTTGCTTTGACCTTCTTTGTCATCGGAGAAGCCGCCGCTTACAAACTCACGTCTGGCCAGTAAGTCCCACATCTATGCAGAGATACGGAGAGGAAAGTAAAGGATTCATAGGCGTATAGAGATGTGGATAGTTATTGGCATCCTGAGCATCCATAAGTACAGAGTGGAAGGTACATATACATAGGCGTGCAGAGATGTGGATAGTTATACTGGAGCATCCTTAGCATTCATAAGTTCAGAGAAGAAGGTAGACATTCATAGGCGTGTAGTGATGTGAATAACGGAACAATGCGAAACATAGGTCACTCCAGTAGGTATACAAATGCCCATCTATAAACACTACCCCACTCATACTTGAACCCTTGTCTCACTAAGGTAACATTTCTATTGTACCTGCGGCTTGGTACTGAAATCGGTCCTGAGGGAATCATATATCTCTGCCTGTCGTGTCTGGCTCCCATCGAACAGTCGGTATATATCTAAGAACGCCTTCCTATACTCTAAGTCATCTGTAGTGTAAGCGTATACGTAAAAAATGATTAGTACGTCCTCTGTGGTGCAAGACAGTGTGTTATATACGTATACGTAAACAATGAGTAGTACGTCATCTGTGGTGTATGACAGTGTGTTATATACGTATACGTAAACAATGAGTGGTACGTCATCTGTGGTGTAAGACAGTGCGTTATATACGTATAGTACACAATGATTAGTACGTCATCTGCGGTGAAATTATACGTATACGTAAGCAATGATTAGTACGTCATCTGTGGTGTAAGACAGTGTGTTATATACGTATAGTAAACAATGATTAGTACGTCATCTGTGGTGAAATTATACGTATACGTAAGCAATGATTAGTACGTCATCTGTGGTATAAGACAGTGTGTTATATACGCATAGAAAAATAAGTACAGGAATCGAGATTTCAAAGCGTATTCTCTGTGTTTGCCTTCGGTATACGTTGTGCTATACAAGCAGGTTGCGATAGTTCGCATCCTTTTCAAGATGAAAAGGTCCAATTCGCACTTTTTTTCAAGATGAGAAGGCCTAATTCGCACCTTTTTTCAAGATGAGAAGATCCAATTCGCACCTTTTTGAAGATGAGAAGGTCCAATTCGCACCTTTCACAAAATGAAAAGATCTAATTCACACCTTTCTCAGAATGGGAACCTCTCTATTCGCATCTTTTTCAGGATGAGAGGGTTGCAATCAGACCAATGCAATACACCAGCGGACGGCACAGAATACGAATGATTCAGTAGTTGCAAATACTCATAACGTTGGATCACCTCACGATACGATAGGCTCGGCTATAGTTTAACATCTACTCGTTTCAGAATATTTGTATCGTACAAACGCTTGCAGTAGATACATACTATACTTTGACATTGTTCAACAAACAGATGCAACTAAAAGCCGGCATGATATTAACCATATATATAATTACATACACATACATAAACACACACACACACATATATATATATATACTATGTAAAAATAAATAAATAAGTGAATTTATATAATCTGCCACCTATATATATATATACATATACATATATACGTTTCATGGAACAATTGCACAAGTACCCATGCAACGTATTGCAGTAGACTGGTGAACGAACCCTCTCAAATACACTGACACAGGAACTGGCAGTACATACGCAAGCAGACATTCATATACGTTTGTTCTTCTTCTCGATAACTCAGTATATACCACTGTTTGTAGAGAGACGCACCTGGATATATTTTAATGGCATTCTGATACACTAGCGCCGGCACTTCTCGACGTAGAAACCGATCCATGCCGTCGGTCTGTCAACAGAGATAGAGGAACTGGTTTACGTCAACGTTCAGTGTGTACGTACAGCCATACTTGTAATGATTGAATATCCTATACGTTACTACAGTCAGAAAAATTGTTTCACGTCAACGTTCAGTGTGTACGTACAGCCATACTTATAACGTAACGATTGAATTTCCTATACGTTACTACAGTCTCTTGTCCAATGCTGTTATATATAGTTATACAACCACGACAAGCACGTTCAGTGTGCATGTACGAACATGCTTATAATGATCGACTATCTAAACATTATTGGAATTGTAGAACGTATGGGAGAGGCATTGGTGTGGATACTATTCACCGCGTCATTCCGAGGGTCAAACAGCTAATGCGGAATTGAGCATGGGCCACGACAATTCTGGGCAGTATCCCTATCGCACAAGAAGCTTCAAGTATATATATATATATATATAACCCCAGCCACTGCAATTCATAGGCCTTCGCGCCTCATATATGTTTAGATAAACAGCCACAACACACACAGAAACAGAATATGCACACATACACATACACATACACAATTACAGACATGGACACAACACCATATAGACGTTCACCTACCTTCACGAGCTCCGCATCCACTGTATCTGATTCGTCGTCGCCCTCCTGCTCATCCTCCGTTCCGCTGGCGTCGCTATCCTCACTTTCACTGACCTCCATGGTGTGTGGTGGTTTGTGCACACTCTTCTTATCTGCTTTGTGTGCTTCTTTCCGTTGTTTGTTTGCTTGTTGGGCGGGTGGTAGTAGGCTGATGATGCCGTCCTTCTCCGAGTCGCCATCTAATGCAGTTGCTTCCACATCCTCGTCGCTACAGTATTGTAGTGACGAATGAATACGTTAATAACTTGTAGGAGAGTGAATGGAGAGTTATATATATATATATATATATATATGTAGACATCGTTATACAGAACTGCATTTTTAATTAGAACGATAAATCACATCTCTTGGGGAGAATAGTTTGATTAACATGATTGACAAGCATCGCACAATTGTTACGGACTCTCAGGACGGCAGCACTGGTGACCCGTTCTAAGACTAGCTCCTCTCAAATATAAAATATAAAATGAAATCATATTCTTTTTCGAAAGTGTTCCCACCTCTGCAAATATACATACATTCATACATACATACACACACACACACACACACATATATATATATATATACGTATATATATATAGATGTATAAATAAATAAATGAACATAAATATTCTCTGATTATTCCTACAGACACCCAACCCTCACAACAGATACACCAACACATTCCAACCATATTGCCACAAGCAAGTATCCTACCCAACATCCATCGGCGTGCCGTTGTCGTTGTCGTCATCGTCTTCTGGTACAGGTAGTTTGAGCACCCTTCGTCTCAGAATGACCTTTTCGTGAAACATGTTCTCTAAGCGAAAGTACTCCAACCACAGCTCCTTTGACTTGCCGTTCAGACGTAAGCCGCGCTGAAAGAGCAGAGATGAGATGTGGCACACCGCAAATAGATATGAATATGAATATGAATATGGATATGAATATGAATATGAATGTGAATATGAATATGATATGAATACGAACACGAATGTGAAAGTGAATATGAATACAAACATGAATATGAATGTGAATATGATATGAATACGAACATGAAAGTGGATATGAATATGAATATGAATATGGATATGAAAGTGAATATGAATATGCATTCGAGTGATATTACAACGACAGTGATACTATAAGTAGCACATAGATATATAGAAGCGGATCGTATTTCAGAGCGTCTGTAGTGTATATCTGATTATTGCAGTGGTTTAGGGTTTTAGGGTTTGGCCCACACAATCCCATGTGCAGCTTCACCCCCATGTCAAGGCAGTCACTGACATGAACTAAACGTCACTGGCCTGTTCCACCCCTCAGCGATAAGTGCCAAAGGTGTACGTATGGCTACAAACAAGCACACAAGCACACACACACGACCGTAGACCAGAAGCATACTGTTACCCACCCCCACAGCGGGCGGCGTACGTACAGCCACACCAACTAACTCACCTGCATCAACGCTCGCGCTGATTTGATATCGCCTCTCTCTTCAAACTCGTACTTTGCAGCCTCCACCCACAGCGCAGGCACTCGTGGGTGTATGGCCAAAGCGTCGGCCATGGCTCGCCCTAGCAACCGAGTGGATTCATTGCGTTTGCAGAAGTCGAAGTATTGTACCCACAGCTTGGGA
>LUCW03001721.1:27500-35000 GCA_001586965.3 Sphaeroforma sirkka
TTTGCAACGAATAGACAAACAAATTCTGCTGATATAATTGGTGAATTATTTATAAACTTATTTTAATTGAAAAACTATTTATGAACCAATATACATTGAGTAATATATTCTGGAACGAGTTTTCACAATTGGGATGACGAAATAGTCTTTTCGAATTTCTCAAACGAAAATAACACAATTGTGTTGGTCTGGAATAATATTACAACACTATTGAATTGATACTGTTCTAAAATAGTTTAAAATAGCACTAAATGAATATATACTATAACTACACCAATTCATGCGAGAGATGCCTGATCGCATATTGTTGTTGAAGTAGTATCAGGACAAGTTGTATCACGGCTACACACTCATTTCACTTCATCGCGTCTCCGGACAACCACTGCATTGATATTATGGCATAGTAGTACAGACCGACATATCATGGTATAGTGAGTGAACGCCTATGCATACAGTAGCCAGACCTTGTGCTAAGGCGGGTTCAACACTCGTGCGCAATGCAGACAATCCGATCTATCAACATCAACTGATATTATTATTACTTTGCTTGATTTCAATACGGTGACGTCCGAGGCACACGCAGCGATTCATATACACACAAACACTTCCAGAACGCCTAATTATGTGTGTTCGTCTGCGATACTGTGAAGCATCAACTGTACATTTAACATGAGCTCATCTAATCCCCCTGGCGGGGATAAGGATACCAAACAGAGCAGCCTAGACTCTCACACAGATACACACACACAATCACAGAAACATGCACACACACATGTACGCCCGCAAGAAAGCGGCGCAGGAAAATCCTCAGCCCCAATCAATCTACCAACAGCAACACAAACAAGTGTCAGAATTCGTAAATCACACCAATCTGGGGAGGCCTCTTCCCCATCGGATGCGTCATCCGGCAGCTCACTTGCGAATTCGGCGTACACATTTGATCTGTCGGGGTCTGCCGATGGGTTTTGTAACCTATTCACTACGACAGCCAGTGGGAAGACCCTCAACAAGACCCAAAGCAGCCCCAAAATATCCTCTGTGGTGCTGGGACTCAGTAAAGAAGGCAAGCGCAGGGGCAGTCTGGGGCTTGTCGAGATCAAGCTAGGCAAGCAGGTAGCTATCAACAACATGAGCAACAGCACAAATAACAGCCCAAAAGACTCGCCAAATATATCTCCACTCGTATCGCCCAGGCCTATTGATTTCTCAAGTAGTGACCACTCTGCGGGTCGGGGTATGCAGCTATCACGCGTAAACAGTGTGCATTCAGATAGCGATGTAAATTCCCGGAGCGATCGTCATGGCAACGATGTGCCCGTGTTGCACAAGCAGACCAGTTTAGAAATCGGGTCCGTTGCCCAGTCCTCACCAACGGGGTTACACCGCAGCAGGGCTGGGTTGCGAACAGGAGATAGGCATGATAACCGGTCAGCAAATAGCCACGCTGGGAAGAGCGCGAAGTTAAGCCGACCCAACCGAGCACATTCACTACACGCCACCCCCCCACAGTTTAGGACCCCGAGTTTATCACAGGTGGATGATAGGGGACGTAGGCGCATGTCCAACCCAGACAACCCCCCACGACCCCCCACTCCTCGAGGGAGCAGCCGGGATAGGCCCACTCGCATGCTGTCACAGAAGAGTCATACTACAACGCCTATCTATTCACCTGTGAGTATGAGAGAGGCGGTGGAGCATATGACCGCGCTGCAGCTGATAGACAACTCAGAGACTATACAGACCATAGGCACCGCGCAGTGTGGTGGGGATGGGAACATGGGCGAGGGGGAGTCAAAGGAGGGGTCAAAAGAGGGGCCAAATAATGCCTTGCACGGGAATAGCAACCATACCAGGACGTTGTCTCGCTTACGCGCGAATACGTTGCTACGATCGCCCAGTCGAGAACAGGTGAGGGGTATGTTGAGCGCAGGCAACAGTGCTAGTAGTCTTGGCGACGTATCAAAACATGAGGAGGGCCCGTCTATGGATGGGTTTGTCAAAGGGTCACCCGGGAAAGGTGGTAGCATATCAGGGGCTAAGTCAACGGAGAATACGGTGTACCGAGCGGGTATGTATACTGTGCGCGTCTCTGATTCACACGTACGTTTCTTTCTATGGGTTTGTTAGTCATTTTACGTATGTCTGATATATATATATATATATATATATATATATATATATACATATATATATAAATACATACATCCATCCATCCATCCATCCGTACATACATACATACATATATACGTACGTATAATAGTAGTAATTATAATAATAATATTATTACTATCATTACTATTATCATCATCATCATATTATCATAATACTTAGAATAAATATAAGAATAATAATAATAATAATAATAATAATAATTATAATAATAATAATAATAATATATATATATATATATATATATATATATATATATATATATATATATATATATATATATATATATATAATGTATGTATGTATGTATATATATATTTATATATAAAGATATACATATATGTATATATATATATATATATATATATATATATATATATATTCTTGTATTACGATTTAGTATATGTGCTCAGTATGGTATTTTAATCGCATGTGAATTTCTTCTATTAGGTCCGGCAGCTGTGGCCGGGGCCCTGTTGGTGAAGACTACCAGCCCATATCTCAAGAGGAGTTGTGATACCTCTCGCGCACGCAGTCAAACACTGCCTAACGGTAGGCCTTATGAATACGGTTTATTTGCTTGCGTTCGCGTATATATGTGTTGTTCAGTCCTTGCTTGTTTACTATGTATGAATCGACCTGCGCATGCATGTACACGCAAGGATGTATACTCACCCATCTACTTTACACACACATTATATATATATATATATATATATATATATATATATATATATATATATATATATATATATATATATATATATATATCAATATATGCTCTTAAGTATGTCTTTTCTTTTGGGGTTGATTTTTTGCCATCAGCTGTTGGACAACCACGTGACATAGTTTTTCTATCCTCATTCGTATACTACATAGGAAAAGCCGAAGACGTTAAGGAAGACGTTGAACCTAGGCCAGGCTCACCCTCGTATAGAACTCTAGGTAATATTGGTCTTATCTATGCACTGAGTAAACGGAACTATCATTCTCATTCACCCATAGTGCAAGCGGCTCTGTCGATCTTATCAACCCTCTATCAAAGTGGTTGTGTTATCCCTTGCACCCTAATGTGTCTGTATGTGCGTGTTTTGGGTGGCGATACAAGTTTATGTACCAGTTACAGGCAATCCGTCACCTACCGAATCTGTGGGTGGGTCTTTTGAGCCGATGGATGACAAGACGAGGGTTTATTTTCTGCTCGACGTTGCTACTTCATTGCGTACATAAACGTTGCACCAGATCATGTGTACATTCATGTATATCCAGTTCATCTGTTGAAATAAACGTTACGAAGCCTTTTATGTACTTCTGTAAACCCGAACGGAAACAACGTTTTAGTATCAACAGTCAAAAGCCTCCTGGGCTGTTCACGTACTCACATTCTATTGTTTGGCCCACCCACCCACACAGGGAGACGAAATTCACAATCCAGTGTCTGTCCTGCGTTGTATTCCGTTAACACGACCCGCAAAAATATTCAAAATACACTGAGGAAAGGTGGGAGGTTATTCGAGGCCACGTTACCTGCACCCTCCAGCGAGTCGTCTGGATTGATACCGGTACGTGCTTGTTCAATGAAGGCGGGGGCGGTGATTAACGGATTTGGATATAAACATTAGTGGGGTGTTGGGTCTTGTATGCAGTGAGAGAGTTTTGAATTGATTTGATATATATATATATATATTTCTATATTTCTATATTTCTATATTTCTATGTATATGTATATGTATATATATATATATATATATATATATATATATATATATATATATATATATATATATATATATATATATATATATATATATATATATATATATATATATATATATATATATATATATATATATATATATATATATATATATATATATATATATATATATATATATATATATATATATGTTATGTATATATATATTATATATATATATATAATATATATATATATACAATATACATATAATATTATGTATACATATGTACACAATATATATGTGTAGCATATATATGTACATATATACATAATGTATATATATGTATAATATATATATATATATATAATATATATATATAATATATATAATACATATATATAATATATATAATATAATAATAATTATATAATAATAATATATATATATATATATATATATATATATATATATATATATATATATATATATATATATATATATATATATATATATATATATATATATATATATATATATATATATATATATATATATTGTTGGTTTTGTTGGTACAGAAAGTGACTATATATTTGTATCGATAGTTATTGCGATACCTCTTGAGAGCGTGCTTTGTGCCTACGTTGTGATGTAAACACAACGCGCAGATAAATCCGAATCGACACCACTGCAGTTCGAGCCCTCACCCGTCCGAAGATCATTTTACAAATTAACACTTCGGAATCGGCCCAAAATCGTCCAAAGTCAATTTCCGCACAAACACTGAAATAGACAAAAAATCGCGCCCATCGAAGCCAATTTATACCTAAACACCTAGTGTTTCATACAGTATCGCATGTTGTCACACGTTCAGCAAATCGCTTATTGGCTGGCATAGTAGATACAGCATAATCACCTGTGGATACCCCCCCCCCCGCCCTGCTCGCAAGCTTATGTTTGATCGGATCACATCCGTAGTACTTTGAATACAGACGGGACTACGAACTTTCGATTCCACTTACACGCCTGTCTCGCCTGTCTCTGCACAGGAATTGGAGTCCAATGAAGGGGACAGCGACATCCCACAGCTCGATTCAGTGCCCTCGGATCTGGACAGTAGAATCGAACTGCACCCCGATCCTAAAAATGGGGCTTCGCGGAGCCGGAGTACCGAGTTTCATGGCACGGACTCCGAGGTTTTTGGCGGGAAAGGGCTGCCTTCAACTGGACGAATGTGTGCCGAGGAACACAATTCGGGACCGTTGGACATGGACTTCTCATCACAAGCGCTAGGACAAAGTACAGACACCCAAGCACACACACACGCACACACACACACACACCCTCTGTCGTTTGCGCGGGTGAAATCGTTCAGTAGCAAACCCACCGTAGTGCCGGAACGGGTGAAGAGTTGGGACGATTTAGAGTACGAGGATCCGTCTGAGAGAGAGACTATGTTTGAATTCGGATGGAATGCGGGGGATATGAATGCCGCAGATCTGGAGTACAATCATTACGCATCGCCCTATGGGAGCGCAGGGAATTCGCGCGCGATGTCCTTCTCGTCCAATCAAACGGGAGAGAATGCGAGCCTGAATTTGGCCACGGGTAATGCCGGAGACACTCCCAGGATAGCCATCGATGAACACTTTGAGTACACAGGCACAGATGCAGACCACAGTAACCATGGCAACGAACCATCCACATCAAGCCCGTACCTTGTCCAACACGACCGCGACCATGCGTACGGCAGCCAGGACACAGGCGCACAAACATACGCACAAGCACACGCACGGGCACAAGCACGCTCCAGACGAACTGCGATGAAGCACCCCCCCACATACATACAGGCACATGAACACACTCTCACACCCCATGCCAGCCCTATCAACCTCTCCCGGACGAATAGGAAGGCCAAGAAGATACTCAGAGCCAGTACATTAGATAGCAACGCCCGTCGGGCCCTGTCAAGTGCAGCCAATGCGAAGGGTGTGCCTGGCACACCGCAGAACCGCCTCATCCCACAGACACGCACAGTCCACGCCACACACAGCGAAGGCTCGGATGTCTTTGACGACATGCAAGCGGCAAGGGTATGGGCTGGTGTTTGGATGGGTCTGTACGTGTATGGATTCGGATGTATGGTAGGCGCTCGATGTGTTGCATGGATGCATGTAAACAAATTGGCGTTCTGTAGGCTCTACTTGTGTTGTATAGATGTATGTAAAAGTATTGCGTATATTTATGTATATATATTTATTGCACACACACATGTGCATACATACACAAATACATACACATACGTGCACACATATGCATACATGTACATATATATATATATATATGTATATATATATAATGCACACAACAATATATATACATACATGCATACATGCATACACATATTGCACACACATTTTATATTCATTTATGTGCACACATGCACACAAGGCACACAATATATGTATACATATATATATATAAACGATGTACACAACACACATTTTTTATATGTTATTAGATCAATCAATGAATATATATATATATATATATATATATATATATATAATAATATACATACATGTATATGTGCATGTGTAATATGCATATATATATGTTATATATACATAAATATAATGATCAACATGCACACATAATAATATAAACATATATATAAATGAAAACAACACACACACATGCACGTTTTTATTTTTGTGTATATGCGCACAACACACACATCAATATGTATATATATATAATATATATATATTATTATTATTACATATAATAATATATAATATATATATATATATATATATATATATATATATATATATATATATATATGTATATATATATATATATATATATATATATATATATATATATATATATATGTATATATATATATATATATATATATATATATATATATATATGTATATGTATATGTATATATATATATATATATATTTATATATATATATATATAATATATAGCACGCATTAAATATATGCCTAAAATTAAATTGGCACCTATAGGTCCACAAACACATGCTTATACGCCCTCGTTACTACTGCAATGTTTATAGGC
The DNA here is from genome assembly GCA_001586965.3 of Sphaeroforma sirkka. Taxonomy (NCBI): domain Eukaryota; class Ichthyosporea; order Ichthyophonida; genus Sphaeroforma; species Sphaeroforma sirkka. Next base: position 34,461 of record LUCW03001721.1, read on the forward strand.
AGAATGGGCTGCTATCGATTCACCAACGGGTGTTGTCCAAGACGACCACACGAGTACGTTTGCGGACGCAATGAACAATAACCTGTACTCAGGTAGACTCAGCGGATCGGACTCACAAAGCAGCTTCAGCGAAACTGCCAGCTTGAACAGTGGTATGTGGGGCACGCACCGGTGTGTATTGTATGGTGTTCATTGTATGGTGTATGTATGGTGTGTGTGTGTATATGAGTGGTGTGGGGTAATTTTGTGTACTGACTTGAGAAGTGTGTATAGTACTGGACAGCCGGGCAAAGGATGAAGGTATACGTAGTTATATTTGAGCGTGCATACATATGTATCTGTTTGTTGGCAGGAGTGAAGGTTCCGATTAGATTCCAAATCCCACGTGTGCGAGAGCAGACTGTTAGCCTAAAAAGTTGTCCTTGTGTACTTATGTGTATGAGTTGTCCGTGCTGTCATGTGCTACAGATGCTCCAATGCATTATATTCAAGCATATGGGCTCTCTTATATTCTATCATGTGGTACTGAGTTTTTATTAG
>LUCW03001721.1:40000-47500 GCA_001586965.3 Sphaeroforma sirkka
CTATGTCCTCAGCAAAGTAGGCTCTTGTACTTCGCACGTCTGGCGCTGTCGTAGTGAGCGGGTATCTCGATGGATGTTGTTCCTCGGAATCGGGGTACACTGCAGCCGTGTGTGTAGTGTGTATTACATACTGCCACTGTTGGGTCAACATCACTTGCTGGTTTCCCTGCGATAGTGTTTCCTGTGATGTGATATCTACTCTCAATCCACCTGCTGGTAGATTATACCCTCTTCTCTTCCCCTTCCCCTCTTTTTCCCTCCCCTATACATACACAGGTGCACTGTTCCCTGGTTAATTGTCTATGCCTCTGGTCTAGTGTCCACACTCCTTTGTAGTTGTCTACACTCCTGTTTAATTGTCCACAGTTCGGTCGGTGTCAGTTGGCCCATACTCGCTTTAGTAGTCCCACCTGCTGCTTGTTAGTCCATACTGGTGGCCGATAGACCAGACCCAGTCCAAAGCATCCCGATCTGTTCATGTTTTAGTCTCAGCAGCCGCCGCACATGTTGTCTCATTGCACATCCCTCGTTAATGGTCCTTACTCGTCTCTCAATACGGTCTCACCAACTTTATTACTATTAGTTCCTCATTACAAGCGCATTCATTACTAGTCCATTCCCTTATCTTCAACAGTCTAAGCAGCTTTAGTTTGAACCTTCTTTTTTCCTGTCTTTGCTCCTCTTCAATTGGCTATTCCCTTGTCTCTGTCAATCATACCAGCTTCAGCACAGGACGCTGCTATCGATCATCATTCCTCTCTAATTGTCTACACTTGTTTTCTCTTACAGTCTTACAACCCCCAAAACCCAAAAACCACCTTAGCATAGTACTCGTCTTCTTATTATCGCTCCTCGTTAATTGACCATTGCTCCATCTCTGACAGCCTTACCAGCCAAAACCTAGGCAATCTCAACAATAACAGCAGACCCGACCGCAACGCCACCCGGTCACAGGTATAGGCCAATATATCTCCTATGTTTTTTCTAGAATGAGAACGTGTCAATGCTTGATAGCTAGGTCTGTATAAAGTGGGGTCTTGGTGTAGGTTCGCTTCTATTTATAGCCAGTTGTTACATACTTATCTGTGATTCATGAATCATCGGCTGCGGACGAACTAATCTCTGATTGATCACGCATACACGCATGCCTATTGAGTTATATCACAGCGTATCTATTTATAGCCATTTGTCATGTAAAACTCAACCAATCATATATTTTTGACAGTCGACACAGCTTATCTATTTATAGCCATTTCTCAAATAAAACTTAACCAATCATATATTTTTGACAGTTGACACAGCGTATCTATTTATAGCCATTTCTCATGCAAAAAAAACTACAAACTTATGTACTTTAGACAGCCGGCACAGTGTATCTATTGCTAGCCATTTCTCATGCAAAAACCTACCAATCATATACTTTTGACAGCCGACACAGCGTATCTATTTATAGCCGTTTCTCGTGCAAAACTTACTCAATCATACACTTTTGACAGGCGACACCGAGTATCTATTTATAGCCATTTCTCATGCAAAAAAACTACAAACCATATACTTTTGACAGTCGACACAGCGTATCTATTCTCATGTAAAAAAATACAAGTCATATTCTTCATATAAAATTCTACAAATCATATTCTTCTGACAGTCGAATGTGCTTTTGAGACCTATCCCCTCGGGGGACATGGGTAGTCAATCAACAATATCTGATGCCTCCGATGATTCAAAGACCAAACTCAAACCCAAAAACAACACGCTCCAAGGCGTCACATCAGTCCCCACTCTTAGCAGCACCATCAACTCATCGCAGGTACACGTGCAAGTGTTATATATATATATATATATATATATGTGTGTGTGTGTATGTATGTATGTATGTATGTATGTATGTATGTATATATATATAGTAAATATATATATATATATATATGTGTGTGTGTGTGTGTGTGTGTATGTGCATGTTACTTTCTTGTTCGCATATACTTTTGACCAACCTGTAAATGTTCTCAACCTGTAAATGCTCTCAACCTGTTTGCACCTCTTTCTCAGTTCCCGGGCGATAGTGCATCACCCCCGAAATCTTCGCGAGGAAAGCGTAATAAAAAAATAGCAGAGAAATCCAGTAAGAAATCATTAGCAAATACTCCCAGCCGCACCAGTCTCAACAGCGACCACTCGGGCAGTTCAGGGGACAAACACTTTGGCAATAGAAAAATGTCCAAAACTCAGGTATTTTGAATCCGAAAACGTGCAAATAATCCTATTTGTAGATTGGAGAAATGATCCAAATTTCGAGTGATTGAAAATAGAAAATCTGCAGATCTCGATTATTCAAATTAACGAAAAGGTCCAAAACTTGGGTAGTTAGTAATAGCAAGCTTGACTTCTGAACTCGACCCATCCGATAAGAACAGATCAGCATCTATAAACAAGCAGTCTCCGGCCTTCAAGCCCCAACCCTAACTTACATCTGGTTGTGTGAGTGGTATATAAATATAAAGATTAGTATAGATGCAGGTACTGACACTTGCTTGGTTTTATTTATCCTTTCCTATGTGTGAGTGGTATATATATATAAAAATAAATACAGATTAGGTACTGACACTTACCTGGTTTTATTTGTCCATTTCTTCACCTTCGCGCAGTTGTCACCCACCGTTGGCACCAACCTATACACTATGAGCCCCCAGTCAATGCTTAAACGATACTCAGCAAACAACTCAGAGAACAACGCATCCATACACGCCCAGCAACCAACAGACGAGGTCAAGGAAATGCTAGAGAAGTTCAAACCCAAGGGTCCGGTATGTTTTAGGGGTTCAGGGATTTCAAAACCTTGAAGCGAACACCCCAACCCAACACGCTAGAGGCTTATTATCCTATTCTTTAAGGAGTTGTTGCTATGGTCGTCATTTAGTACGTGGTCATAGGATATGTTCCTCACGTGTGTGTTTAAGGTTTTGGTACGCAAACCATCTCCGATTTGACTGATTGATAACTCGATTTCATTTTTGCACACACATGTACGCATACATAAATTCGCATACACACCTATAGATATATACATATAAGCGTATAGATACCCTCATCGTCCTGTTGTCACCAAAAGCCAAAAGTTCATAACCCGAGACACAGCCCAAGTACCTCTATTCCAAGCTTTCTTTTGGCCCGACTGTTCCTAATCCCGATTTGGTTTCGTGCTCGTTCACAGTTGTGGTCGGGTAGACCCATGGGAATTCCAACCGGATTTTCTGATGACGCTTTTGGAGGTGAGTTGTTTGTGCATGTGTGTCTTGTAGCGTAAACCTAGATGATGATTGGGACGAATGTGATTTGTGGTTATTTGTGCCTATGCAGAATAGATATTGGGGTCGTTCTGCTCAGCTTTTAACCGCTGTAGCACCTGATATGGGAGTTATGAAGTGAACACACTCAATACTATATATGGCCGCGTACTTAGTTTGAGGTAGTAGACCAACCCATACGGAAACAAATCACTCGCTAACATATACTTTACAGTGGGAAGGGATCAAAATCGAAAAATCCTTTGTATTTATTCAGAATTAGGAAGCGACCAAACGAATTACTCGCTATTACGTATATCTACTAGTTCGAATCGACCAGAATTGAAATCCAATTTTTCACTTTTTATTATTCAGAATTAGGAAATGACCAGAGCAATCGCTTCAACAGTGATAAGGCCATGGGCCTACCAGAATTCGACCAACGCGACGTTGCTTGTAAGTGTTAGAGGTCATTGTGATTGTTGCTTGTAAGTGATAGTCTGTAGAAGGCAGTGAATGCTTGGTGTATATATATATATATATACATATATATATATATATACTATATAACTATATATATATATTGTTCCCATGCATTGCCCTCGCAAATTCCTCATGTTACTCACTTATCGCTCTCGCGTGCTGTTGCACAGCACTAGTCCAACGTGAAGCAATGGCTGAGAGAAGGAAGATCGTTGAACAGTCTTTTCGGGTTCAAAATAGCGAGGGCAAGAAGTCTGGTCTCCGGGGACGGATGGTGCGGTGGCTGAAGAAAGGCAGTAAGTGTAGTGAAATGAAGGTTTGGTGTATGTATGTATGTATGTGTGTGTGTGTGTATGTATGTGTGTATGCATGTATGTATGTATTTATGTATGTATGTATGCATGCATGTATGTTTATATCTATGTATATGTAGCTATATATGTACGTATGTACGTATGTACGTATGTATATACAACTGTAAACTATATCGCCTTTGACTCTTGGCCCGTTCTTCTCTTTGTTCAGGTGCAGATGGCGATGTTAGTAGGCGTACCATGAATGAGAGTGCAGTTAGTGACTTCTATCAGAATGCGTCGTTGAATAAATCGTCCACCTCCATGTTGACTATGGCCGAAAGGAATTCAGGTAAATTTGAACAGAGTGCTTCGGCTATATTACTGGCGTCTCATGTTCTTGTATGTGTATGTGTATGTGTATGTGTATGGGTTTTAGGGTTGTTTACGAATAGGCACGATTTTCAACATCATTTTGCATTAACACTATCTTTTTATCGTTGGCATTATGTTTTACATAACACTGAAATACTCTATGAGAGCATCTGGACGCGATTTTTTTTCGAGTTTTTCCACAGCATCGTCCATTAACATTATCTGTCTATCCTTAGAATTGTGTCTTACATTACACTGAAACACTCTGAGAGCATCTGGACGCGCTTTTTGTTTACTAATATGCTCGATTTTCCACCACATTGTTCGTTAACTTTTATGTTTCTATCCTTAAAATTATGTTTTACATACCTCTGAAAAGCTCTTTGAGTGATCTGGGACCCGGTTTTTTTTTTTTTTGTCGATTCATACAACATTGTCCATTAATATTATCTTTGCATCCTTGGCATTCTGTTGTCATCTGACAGTGGAGATGCCATCGTCGCCGGATAAGGACAGAGAGAAAGATAAAGACAAACATAGTAAAGCCAAAGGCAGTAAGAAGGTGTGTATATCTGTATTAAGAGAGATAAAGATGAAGACAAACATAATAAAGCCAAAGGCAGTAAGAAGGTGTGTATATCTGTATTAAGAGAGATAAAAGATGAAGACAAACATAATAAAGCCAAAGGCAGTAAGAAGGTGTGTATATCTGTATTAAGAGAGAGAAAGATAAAGACAAACATGGTAAAGCCAAAGGCAGAAAGAAGGTGTACATATCTGTACGTGGCGGGTGGTATCGGACGGAGCTCTTCACATCACAAGAGCGGCGTTTCATCTTGTTTATCTGAGACATACGTGGTTTCTCATATCTCCCCGTTGAGTATCTATACGCCCGCAAACCCAAGCGTGTGTATGACATCCATGATATGTGTGGGGGGGGGAGAGCAAAACACACATATATCGGGGGGATGGGCGGAGAGTATTGCCAGAGCCTTGGCTAGAGCCCTGGGCCAGGCCTCTACACACATGCTACGAAGACTGCTGCAGATGTTTAGTATCTAGAATAGAAAGTGTGGCCTGAGCTAACTCTGTCTTACGCTTTTATATTGTTTTGCGCTACACTCTATATTGCCATGATTCGTGCGGGCGGTTACTATGGCAACGGCCTATGGCAAGGCATTGGTTGGAGTGCGTACGCCGTAATGTATGGGGCAATATTCCTTTGACGTTAAATGCGTGTTCCCTTGCAGCTTTGGCTGATAACTCAGTACATATGCACCATGACTCACTATCACTATACCATATCTGCCCTGTCTCCGGTCCAGCCCTCCTTTTTGGGGGGTTCGGACCATCGCAAGACCCCAGAAACAGGTATTGGGTTCAACAGTCGCTTTGCGTTGGGCGGTAGTGGGGGTGGCGGGAAGTACACAGACATTCGCACTCTCACTCTCAGCGGACCTACAAGTCAGCAAAGCCTGGCCATATGCCGCATCTGCGAACAAAACATCGATGTACAGGACTTTGACGAACATGCCAGGTAGGACTCGCTGCTTCTGCTGGCCTGTGGCTGGGCTAGTTGGGCGATATAAGTATTCATGTTCATATATATATATATATATATATATATATATATACACACACACACATATATATATATATATATATATATATATATATATATATATATATATATATATATATATGTATATATATATATGTATATGTATATATATATATATATATATATATATATATATATATATATATATATATATATTATATATATATATATATATATATATATATATATATATATATATATATATATATATATATATACATATATATGTATGTACGCATGTATGTATATGCATGTATGCATGTATGTGTATTGTATATATATGTATGTATATATATATATATATATATATATATATATATATATATATATATATATATATATATATATATATATATATATATATATATATATATATATATATGTATGTACATATACACATGTGTATGTGTTTCAACTGGAATCCCATCTACACTCTGTTTAGACCTATTTGGAAGCATGGTTTGGTGATAAGCCGTATATGTTATCAAAATATCGACATGAACAACTTTGACGCACATGAGGGTGTGTGTCTCTAGTCTATTGTCTATGAGCATGTATGTGTTGTTGTGTGTGTGTGCAAGCATATACCCCTCATTCCACCAGCAATAAGTACCTATCTCAAATGGCGCGTTAAACTCTTTATGTATGTGCAGTTTGCGCTGGTGCGGGGCTACTGGACTGGTCCCTGTACCTGCTGAGTGTTAGGGTTTAGGGCTTTACCATGTCTGGCTATCTACAACTTAAAACTTATACAGAGGACTCGATACACAAACACAGTTCGCGTGAAAGCGCAAACTCTACGCGTGTCTCTGGCTGGCTATCCATTAACCCTAAAACTCCTTCTCCCTCTCTCTCTCTCTCGCTCTCTCTCTCTCTCTCACTCCTTGTCAAATGTTCCCCCCTCCCCACACACACACGCCGTGTCCATCACTACTGTTTGGTCCACAGATACTGTGCCATAGCCCAACGAGCCGACGACCCACACCTGCCACTAGACAGCCGCATCCGATTAATGGCTGAGAGTTTGGACATACGCCGCAAAGTGGTGCAGGACGAACGGAGGAAGCGCAGCCTAGACCCAGACAAAGGGGCGGTAGCCAAGTCACTCAACTGCGCCAGACGGATTATCAGTATAGGAATGAGCATGGCGGAGAAGCCGTATAGCGGGTGGGCGGGCGTGGAGGTGCTGCAGAATGCAGTAAGCTATATTGTACAGTACAACCAGATCATTGAGGCCGAACCGAAGAGTGAGTTTAACATGGAGGTCATGATCTTCTCTCAGCGGATCACATCGCTGCTCAAGGTGAAGATAGGCGACCACCTCAATATGGCCCGTGAGTTCGAGCCACGGGCAGAACCCAATGCTAGGTGAGTGTGTGCGTGTATATATAAATATATATATATATATATGTATGTATGTATGTGTGTATGTATATATGTATGT
>LUCW03001721.1:52500-88827 GCA_001586965.3 Sphaeroforma sirkka
AACCCCCTTCATCGCTGTCGAAGGCTGTTATAGCCTCGATTGTATGACTATCTATATGTTGTACCGTAGGCATTACCAGGCCAAGACAGGGCTATGGATTCAGAAACACGTACACATAGACATCCCGGTCGTAGTCGTGGGTATTCTTTTCTATAGATATATATTCTCACACAAAAAAAACCCCTAGTCCCAATATCACATCATCCACATCCATATCCATATCCACATCCACATCCATATCCATATCCACATCCATATCCGTATCCGTATCCATGTTCATATCCATATCTATATCCATATCCGTATCTAATACATATCTATATCCATATCCGTATCTAATCCATATCTATATCTATATCTATATCCATATACATGTCCATATCCATATCCATATCCATATCCATATATATATATCCATATATACATCCATATCATATCCATATCCATATCCATATCCATATCTATATCCATATCCATATCCATATCCATATCTAATCCATATCTATATCCATATTTTATCTATATCTATACTCTATATATTTTTATCTATATCTATACCTATATTTATATCTAAAATATATTCATATTCATATCCACATCCACATCCATATAAATTTCTATATCTCCATCCATATCCGTATTCGTATTCGTATTCATATTCATATTTATGTTCATATTCATATTTATATTCATATTCACATTCATAATCATATTCACATTCATAATCATATTCATATGCATATTTATATTTATATCCACATTGATATCCATATCCATTGCCATGTCCATACTGAATGATATTCTTATCCTTGCACACATCCCAGACGGTACAGTCTAGGTGCTCTCTCACCCACGGCCACCCGCACTCCGAGCACTGTGGGCACTCCAGTGACGCAGGTCAACACATTCGAAATCACCGAACGTGTGGTGGGTACACCAGACTATCTCTCTCCGGAATTGCTCATGGGAACGGGCCACGGTAAGTACCTTCACGCATGTGTTGTGTATGTGTATGCATCATATTTATATATATATATATATATATACCAGACGATCTCTCTTCGGAACTGCTCATGGGAACGGGCTACAGTAAGTTCATTTACGCATGTGTTGTGTATATGTATGTGTATGTGTATGTATTATATATATATATATATTTGTATATATATATGTGTGTGTATATGTATATGTATGTATATATATATGTGTGTGTGTGTGTGTGTGTGTGTATGTGTGTATGTATGTATGTATGTATATATATATATGTATATATGTATATATACTTTATATATATATATATATATGCATTATATATATGTATATATATATATATTCATGTATTCATATAATACGTATGTATAAATATGTAAAAGTATATATATATGTATATGTATATGTGTATGTATATTTAAATGATGTTTATGTGTATGTGTATGTATATTTAAATGATGTATATATGTGTATAATATATATATATATATATATATTATGCATATGCATCTGTATATACCTCTTTTTTTTTTAACATTCTTTCATGTATTTTTTACTGCCTTGTCTGCGTAAGTTGATACTCAAATAAAATATTTTCCACACCCATTTAGTAGTCATGATTTCATACTCATGGTAGTATCCCATGTTTTTTGACTGTCTTTACATTCTCCATATACCGCTTGTTTCCCAGGTGTATAGTTTATTAAACATGCACATACGTACACACACAGAGCACTTATCAAGTCATCCCCATCTTCCCAAGTGTCCTATGTAGTATGTATATTCCAATACGCACCATATATATTATACCTACCCTTTTCTCGATCCGTCTCTGGTTTCCCAAGTGCGCTCCTATTTGCTATATACATACGCATATATATGCACATACAGTACTCATTCACCTTCTGTTTCGTCTCTGTCTACTTTAGGTGCTCCTGCCGATATCTGGGCCATGGGAGTGTGCCTGTACGAGTTTCTGTGCGGAGTCCCCTGCTTCAACGATGAGACGAAGATGGCTATTTTCCGAAATATCCTTGACCACCGTATGTACATTGTGTACAGCGCTATTATAGATATATGTGTGTATATGTATATCTGTATATATATATGTGTATATATGTGTATGTATATGTATATGTATATGTATATGTATATGTATAGGTATGTGTATATGTATATGTATATGTATATGTATATGTATATGTATATGTATATGTATATGTATATAATATATGTATATGTATATGTATATGTATATGTATATTTTTATATTTATATATATATATATATATATATATATGCATATGTATATGTATATGTATATATATGTATATACATACATATATATATATGTGTGTGTGTGTGTGTGTGTGTGTGCTGATATAGTTCTTTGGCCTGATCTACCAGGCATTTTTGACAGGTGTGTGTGTTATGTATATATGCATTCGTAGATTTATATGTATGCATGTGTGTGTGTGTGTGTTACACACATGGATATATCATCCACCACCGCCCACTAACCTATTCTCTCTCTCTCTCTCCTTTCTCAGGTATCGAATGGCCGGATATTCCGGACGAGATGAGCTATGAAGCGTTCGATCTAATCAACCAATTGCTCAACCGTACCCCAACTGCCCGTCCGAGTTTAGGGCAAATGAAGCAACACCCCTTCTTCCATGACATACAGTGGGATAAGTTGTTGCTTTCTCCCGGCCCGTTTATACCCAGCCCCGGGGACGGTGAAGATACGAAGTACTTCTGTGGTATGTAATGTGTATGGTGGAAGGTAGTTTATAAATGCTAATTACTTGTGTGAGATGTATATGTATATGAATAGACCTGGTTTAACGATATTGTATCGGGTACGTGGGTGCTCTGTGCATTCGTATGGGCTAAGATAGTTTGTAGATAGTGTGCCTGTGGTATGGACATGTGTATGGTATTGTGTGAAGAAATACGAACTACTTCTGTGGTATGTATGTGTATATGTAACGAAAGTGTTTAGACAAGAAGTACATCTGTGGTATATATTTATATATATATATATATATATATATATATATATATATATATATATATATATATATATATATATATATATATATATATATATATACATAAGATTGCTCATTACCGATCTGCTGCATTCTGTTTATAGTTCGTGAAGGTGAGGCGTCTGGCGCGGCGGATCAACCCACACGGTATTCTATGGTAGACAACGCCCCAAGCACACCTCAAGAAGACACCGATGTGAACAACGATAAGATGGGAGTCGACGACATCGCAGAAGAGGCTAACATTGATGCCGGAATTTTCAACTCGTTTGATGAGAAGGTGTGTGTGTGTGTTTTTGTTTGTGTGTGCCTGTGTGTCTGTGTCTGTGTCTGTGTCTGTGTTTTCATCTCCGTTATTGTGTGCAAGTGTGTGTGTGTGTGTGTGCGGCACATCTCTGCTATTATGTACACGTGTGTGATATCAGCGCTGGCAATGTATGTTTGTATTCGTGCTCGTGTGTCTTCTAAGACTACTATATATATATATATATATATATATATACATTTAAACCATCCCAACCACCCGTACCATTCAGGTTGCCCATAACCTACAAGGCATGAACGGGCAAATGGTGAAACACATACGGCAACGTCGTGCACAGTCCTTGGCTTCGGTGAAGAACCGCAACATTAAGGAAGACGACGCCAACCCATCCCACATCACTTCGGTCAAGAGGACTGTATCCTCTCAGGTAGGCCGACGTAGCGTGAGACTAGGTTTGAGTAGTTGTGAACATACGAATACGTTTGCGTATATATCGACAGATATTGGTATGCCAAGCGGCTGCGCGTGTACGTAACATGTACTCTAAGATGGCATATGCACTGAAAAACAGAAGGAAGCCTTCTGCTACTTGCGCTGCTCACCCGCTCTTAGTTTTTGCGTGTCTATCGAGATGTTGCTGTGCATCAAAGTGCGTTCGTTCAGTTGTTGGACTCATTCATTCACAATGATGTGATGTATACGCCGATCTTAAACCCCTTGTCAATGCTTTCTCGAAATATATCGGTGTCTGCCAACTTTTTCAGCCGATTTTGTCTACCGTTCCTTGACTATGCATTCGCGATCCACTGTTCCTACTACACCTCTATCCAGCATCCGGGAATGAAGATGCCTGTTCTACCAGACTACGGGTTATAGTGTGTGCAATGGTCTGTAGGTTTGCAGACTATCAGGCACTCACCGGCTGTTCCCCGTATCTCAACGTACGCGTCTATAGTTCATAGCACGCGGTGTATTCATGCAAAACACACTATACAGAGAAGGCTCACAACCCGTGCGACAGAGACGTATGATCTGTGGCCAGGCCACGTGTGCGTGTGTGACTATAACTTGTCCACGGTAATAGCTAGCACATGCAGTATACGCCCTACAATGCAGGTCGCTGGGGAGATCTTTAATACTTCGGTGAATGTCGGCCCCCGACTTCGAAGTACATCACATCCGCATCCGTTAACCTGGCTGCAAATACGCTCGCTCTGAAAGTAGAGCGTACGCTTCACGTACCGCCAGGGTGTTTGCAATCGATTATTCAGTACAGGCTCAGACCTACTGAACTCATTACCATGTACGGTCGAATCCGTGCTTGTTACGGAATCGTATCTGTTAGGGTGTACATGTCAGAATATATTTATGCAATTCAGAGTGGCGGCCAGGGTCGCTGTGCAGAGTCAAAGAATTGTTGACTCTATATAAACGAAATCATTGCTTTGGATCACAATGTATATCTATATTCGAATATACCGTTGGCTACCTGTGCCAAAGCAGCGCATTTTGTACTATGAGGGTCTGTTTGAGTTGATTAATATCGGCTTTTCGGTGTTATCATATGCCTGAATCTGTTATATTTAAGTCAAGTATCACCTGCATATCAATGCGATGACTACTTGTCCGTACACATCCATTTTAAAGTGCTCCCCCTTTTAAATTCTATACAGTTTGAATACGAAATCGTATATAGATTGACCACATTTTAATACTTATGGGTCTTATTCTTTTTAATACTTATGGGTCTCAAAATGTGTGCTGTGTATAGCATATAAATATAGTTGAAGTGTTGCATACCTAATATGATCCGGCTTCTAAGCGTATGAGGGCTGCACGTTCAGCCTCAATTGCTATCTTCTCTGGTGATTTATTATACATTGTGAGCACACCAGATGAATCAAGTAGTTCAGAAACCTCCCTGAGACTTTGTGATAAAACGAAATCCAATTTTGCCAAATTAAGGTGTCTGTCACCTCCTGCGGAATTTAACTCCGCATGTATCTGTCGGAACTTTGTAAGATGTTTGCTGGCTAAGTTCACCGGTGTACTCGCCCCTACCACGACGTACGTTTTCAGCAACTCATTGACTCGAACCTCTAAGCTACAGTCCGATGGCTTATCATCATTTTGGAGATTGAGAACTGTTGTTAGTATTGAATACCCGTCGTGTAAAAATTTGATATTCTCATCGCATAATCGCTTTTGTGCACAGCATAATATTACAGGATACAGCAAGGGGTCGTCCAGCGCATCCTTAATACTGTCGCTGAAGGTCTCCAAAACATTGCAGTCAACAACCTCGTACTGCCACTCCATGTAAGATCGAAACAAGTCCCATAGCGGAGGCCCCAAAATCTCGATCCCCAAACCCCATAAAAATAAAATGGCTGCATTGAATTGATCCATATTGCGCGTCAAAGGGTTGAGAACTGGAAGTACGGACCCAAGGGTGAACATAATCCCTCCGTATATGCATAGGTTGCGCAAACGCCTGAAGTCCTCAACCGCATATCTTGTATTTCGCAGGCAGGCAAGGTAGTAGACCACCTCCAGTATTATACATACAAGTGCAAGACGCAATCCTGTACTCTGAATCCAAATATATTTGGGGGGAAATAAATGTGCCAGGTACGCAAGGTGAAAGAAGCCGTTTTGGATTACTATCCTCAGCAACACCCATTTATATTGCACATCATACCGGCCACGGACGTAGACGAAATACATAACACAAAGTCTTGCAACCAAAGCGTACAGCAACCATCCTACAGCTGTCGCCTCGCAGAATGAGGCGAAAACTCGTGTCACCTTACAGACAATGTCCACAAATTGTTATGAATATTCATAGCATCCTGTTCAATTTGAAGACTATGAAATATTTCAAAATGATGTTAGATGAATAAAGATAGTAGAGGTGCATATGCATATCATCTTTATTTATTTCTTACTAGCTATCTCAGCTGAAACAGCTTCATACACATTCTCAAGAACCCGACGGTGCGAAGTATACCTCTGCTAATTGTAGATTTAAGCCTTTGCCGTAGCAATCCAAATACCTTTATGACCCTCGTACAAAGCGTCTTGTAGTGCCTAACTTATCACTTATCACCTTGCCCTTTGGCAACTTCGGCATTACCTCAGCCTCTGCTAAAGCCTCAACATTTTGACGCTGAAGTACATCACTGTCTGCATTCTTGATGGCGTCTTCATCGCTGCCACTGGTTGCTTCTGTCTCTTTATCAGGTACATACTCCTCGTCTTGTTAAAAGTCCAAAATTTGGACTGCAACTGGGTGTTCTGGGGAAAGCGGCCAAATTTGTCAGGATCGAGTAAGGAATACGTGCAAGACAAAAAATCTGTCCGGGTGATTTTTCTTTCCTAATTGTTCTAAGCAATTTATTCTATTAAAATCAGGATTTGGTCGTGTACCACACACTGGCAAAGTAAGGGTAGTTTCCGACCTTATTTTAAGGCGATTGCACCATAACTGCTTATAGTGCTAATAACACGAAGTTAAATAAAAATTCGAGACCAAAACTTTTACAACAATCTGATAAATGTAGTTTTGTTTTTGTTTAAAAAATACCGGATGCCTTGAATTGAAAAAAAAAAATGGAGAAAAATAATAATTTTTTTTTTAAAACAAATATCTCATATTTACATAACCGGATATCCCTCTTGTTGTCTAGTAATTTAGAAGGCGCTGAATGTGTGACTCTGTCTAAATATATGGAACCGATTTGTTCAAGGCCCCGTCATCCGCAAAGGCAGGGTCGAAAAGTCGATAACTCGATACTAAATAGCTAAAATACTTTTTTTTTATGGTCATTCAACGAGGGCCTCAGAAAAAAACACCGCTTGCGTCAGTGGGGAGCTAAAGAGGCATGAAAAATGAAATATTTATATAGGGGTTTATATGTTCAATTTATCGAGGCTATAGTATAATTTTTGAAAAATTAATAAAATAAAATAAACTGATTAAAAATTGATAATAAAAATTTGAAGAAAAAAATCAAAAAAAAGACGAGTGGAGACTGGAAGTGGAGAGTTCTGGTCCTTCTGGAGACTTGTTGGAGAGTCTCTGTATCTGTATCAGATTCGGGAGTGAGGAGACTCAGGAGTCAGGAGTCAGGAGTACCCTGGCGGTCGACCCTGTAAGGCTGTACATAACTTGTAGGGCCCTGAATAATGATAAAGTGTCCTACGGACTTGAGTGATAGTCCGTACTCCCTTGTGGTATATTTTGGTATTTCTCTCGTCATCAGCCGTCAGGTCATGATATATAGAAAGTAAAAACAATACTTAGTATATATTTAAAAATACGTACAATACTGTTGTTTCTTTTTAGATGGCTAAATATAATCAAATTGTCTAGTAGTATCCATGTAAATTATTCTTTTTTTAAAAAAAAAAGAAAAGAATGACTGTATATATATATATATATATATATATATATATATATATATATATATATAATAATATTTGATGATATTATTGATGATTATTATTGTGATGTGCGTATTATTGATATTATTGATGATGATGATGTATTATTGTGTGTTGATGATGATATTGATTATGATTATTATTGATTATTATTATTATTGATTATTATGTATTATATATAATATATATATATATGTATATATTATATATATATATATATATTATATATAACATATATATATATATATATATACATATATATATATATATATATATAATATATATATATATATATATATATATATATATAATATATACATGCATGTATTATGTGCATATTACACATGCGTAATGAATATAATAATTATATGCATAAATATATATATAACAATAATATGTATACGTGCAATACATGTATATGCGTATAATGCGCATGACGTAATGTGCAATGCCAATGCATGTATGATGACGTACATGGACATTCATGTATTGACGTGGCCAATATGACGTAATGTGTCATAATGTGATGAAATATCAATATATGCATAATAATAATGTTCATGTGTATATGCGTCAATACATACATACATGCATCATGCATACATAAACATTACGTACATACATGCATATACACGTCATCATGCAATCATACATCATCATGCATGTAACATCAATGCAATATACATGTCATTATGTCATCACACATCACATCATAATATGCATATACGTATGCGTAATGCGTATGCGTAATGCGTAACATGTGTAATTATGCGTAATGCGTAATGCGTATGCGTATGCGTATGCATGCATGCACACACAATGCGTATGCACATGCGTATGCATATGCGTAATGCACATAATGCGTATTGCACAATATTATGCATGTATGCGTAACACATGCTACGTATGCGTAATGCGTAATGCGTATGCGTAATGCACAATGTGCATAATGCATGTAATGCGTATGCGTAATGTAATAATGCGTAATGCGTAATGCATGCCATGCGTAATGCATTATGCGTATGTATGCAATGCGTAATGCGTAATGCGTAATGCGTAATACGTGCGTATGCGTAATGCGTAATGCATGCGTATGCGTACATAATGTAATGCGTAATGCGTAATGCGTAATAGATAATACATAGTAATGCGTACACATACGTAATGCATATGCAATGCGTATGCGTAATGCGTATACGTAATGCGTAATGCGTAATGCGTAATACATGCGCGTAATGCGTAATGCGTAATGCGTAATGCGTAATGCGTAATGCGTATGCGTAATGCGTAATGCGTAATGCGTAATGCGTAATGCGTAATAATGCGTATACGTATGCGGTAATGCGTAATGCGTAACATGTATGCGTAATGCGTATATGCGTAATACATTGTTAATGCGTAATGCGTATACGTGCGTATGCGTAATGCAATGCGTAATGCATGTATGCATATACGTAATGCAATGCGTATGCATGCGTAATGCGTATGCGTATGCATATAATACGTCATAATGCGTAATATTGGCGTACGTATGCGTAATGCGTAATGCGTAATGCGTATGTAATGCGTAATGCGTAATGCGTAATGCGTATGCGTAATGCATAATAAACATGCCATGCGTAATGCGTAAATGCGTAATACATGTAATGCATTGTGCGTAATGCGTAATACATGCGTATGCGTAATACAATGCGTAATGCGATAATACGCAATAATGCGTAATGCGTAATGCGCCAATGCGTAATGCGTAATGCGTAATGCGTAATGCATGATGCGTATGCATAGGTGCGTAATGCGTAATGCGTGATGCAGTAATGCGTAATGCGTAATGCGTATTATGCGTAACAATGCGTAATGCGTAATGCGTAATGCGTAATGCGTAATGCGTATGCGTACATGCGTAATGCGTACATTGTATGCGTAATAATGTATAATGCGTAATGCGTAATGCGTGTAATGCGTAATGCGTATGCGTATACATGCGTAATGCACGGCAATGCGTAATGCGTATGCGTAATGTACAATGCGTAATGCGTGATATGCGTAATGCGTCATGCGTGCATGCGTAATGCGTAATGCGTAATGCGTATGCGTATCATGTTATAATTGCGTAATGTACGTAATGCGTACAATACGTAACGTACAATATGCCAATAATACGTAATACGTAATGCATGTATGCGCGTGCACGTAATGCGTGTTGCGTAATGCGTATACGTAATGCGTGTAATGCGTAATGCGTAATGCGTCACAATGCAACACGTAGTATGCATATAATGTATGTGTATTGCCAATAATAATA
This sequence comes from Sphaeroforma sirkka, assembly GCA_001586965.3. Classification (NCBI taxonomy): domain Eukaryota; class Ichthyosporea; order Ichthyophonida; genus Sphaeroforma; species Sphaeroforma sirkka. The sequence continues at coordinate 62,558 of LUCW03001721.1, forward strand.
ATATAATAATAATATAATAATAATGATGTTAATAATAATGACCAATACAATAATATGTCTAATGCATGTTACACATCATGCGTATGCGTGTGTAATGCGTACATGCATATGCATAATAATAATGCCATTGCATATTATACATGTATGTAATATTAATTACGGCAATAATAATGCATGTAATAATAATATGTGTATTAATGTCATAATATATATGCAATATAATATGCATGTAATATAATACTTATATTATGCATTAATATTATGTATGTAATATAATGAATATATATGTTATTATATTACAGCCAATATAATAACGTATATGTACGTAATGCATACATACAATATAATACATATATATAATATGTAATACATATGTAATGATACATATGATAATATATGTCATAATAATAAATATGTAATATATATATGCATATAATAATAATATATATAATATATATATATATATGTATATATATATATATATATATATATATATATATATATATATATATATATATATATATATATATATATATATATCTAGCATTCTCAATTACAATAGATTAGAAGGCTATGTAATACTTTAGAGATTCGTTAAGATTGCGACCACTATGACTGCGATTGGATCATGCGACCACTATGCTTGCGACTCTCTACTGCGACCACTATGCCTGTAACCGCGTCTTGCGACCGCTATGCCTGCGACGGAGTCTTGCGACCGCTAAGTCTGCTGCTCTTGCCTGCGACTCGTCTGAAGTCTGCCGCGCTCGCCTGCGACTCGTCTTAAGTCTGAGGCACTCGCCTCAGACCACTAAGTCTGACGCTGTCGCCTGCAACCTGACGTTGTGACGCATATGCCTGCCATTAACATATTGACAACATGTTTGCTTCCAATATCTATTCCTGTCTGTAACGCGGCAATAACAAATGAAATATGTGGCTTACACATGTACACTTGGCATTAATAAAACAACTTAATATATATATATATATATATATATATATATATATATATATACATATATATAAACAGCTTGCAGTGCTGATTTCTTAATTAAAGAAAACGTAGAAAATATATAGATAAAAAAAAACCATGCTGTAATAAAATAATTTTAAAAATAAAACCATGATTGAACCAAGACGCGAGTTAAAAAAATATTATTGCTGACAAGTATGTGTTTTATGCGGCTTTATGCCAGCTATACATTCGAAATTGGGAGATTGTCGCTAAGACACTGACATACGCATGCAAAGAGCAAAACAAATACATAAAATCCTTGTAACTGACGACCCCATTTCCGATTTATTACTATATCTATAACTGAAAAGGAAGCATGTAGTATTAGAAAGAGTGTCTTAAAGACTTCGGGCTTAAACTTTATGTTATTTAATAATGTCCTAGCTAGAGACTGACGCTTTTAAACAGTGTAGTCAGTAATAGATTGTATTTCTTGTGCACAAACTTCACGTGTTGTGTTGTCTTTGAACTGGTTAACGTTCAATATGGTAGAGAGTGGAATCTCTGATTCTTTGACCTTGTTGAGGAAGGTCGCACAGGGGGTCCATGAGGTTGTACCTGTAGGACCTATACGACATATTATAGTATGTCTCCAGGGCGTCTTTTGGACTGCTCGGGTACCCTGATCGAGGAAGGTATCTACTTCCCTATCTAAATATATTGGCTCGCATTGTATCATGCTTATTAGTTTATTGAGCCACGGATCTAATTTCCGTAGAGGATAACACAACGTTAAGGTAGCTTTATGTATCTGAACGTAATTTAATAATTGGGCAATTAACTGTCACGGTGGATTAGCCCACGCGTTATGTTTGGAGAGATCCAATTGAAAGGCATCTCCTAGAGGATGATTTAGCGTTCTGTAAATTTTTAATTGCGCGTTGTGATGCGCGGCTAACATATCTATAGTATGTGGGCCGAATGTCTTTTTTGTAACTCAAATCATCTTGGATTACATTTCCAATCAGTGGCTAAGAATTCGCGGACTGACTTATTAAAGTCTGATACAACCCTGGACAACATATCCGGTAAGTGGTTATGTATGCCTTGTAAATGTTTTATATTAAAGTGAAATTTTGATATTGTATCATGCCATCTGCTCAATAATTGAGAGTCCGGCTTCATCTCTTTCATGTATTGAAGAGACTTTTGATCACACATCAGCGTAAATGTTGCTCCATAGAGGTAATCTCTAAAGTGTGTCATAGCTGTTACTATAGCTAATAATTCTTGTTTAACGATTGGATAATTCAACTGTGATGCATTCATAGCACGGCTAAAGAATTGTATGTATCTAGGTTTATTATCTATAACCTGATACAATACTCCTCCTAGTGCTAGGTCTGATGCGTCCGTTGCTATTTCAAACGGCACGCCATCAACTGGTCCTTGAACCACAGGTGCTTGTTGTACTGCGTGCTTGACGATCTTAAATGCCTCATCACACTCTTTAGTCCATACCTCCCCTAACTTGCCTTTGTGACATCTTAAGTGTCCAAAAGGTTTTAAGTAATATGCTAAGTGTGGAACGCCATCTGAAAAGAAGTTTACGAATCCACAAATGCTATTTACATCTCTTCCGGTTGTTGGAGTTCTCCAATCTAAGTGATGTTCTACCTTTCCGGGGTCGATTTTAATACCTTCCCCTGAGATTCTATACCCTGAGAGTTGAATCTCACTCATAGCAAAATGACATTTCTTCTCATTAATTTTGAAGTTCTGTTCATTTAATCTTTGTAGTACTCGTCTGACTAATGCTTCGTGTTCGACTTTAGTCTTTGAGAAGATGACTATGTCGTCTATGTAGACTTGCACGTTAGGCATGTCTGCAAACATTTCCTCCATTACTTGTTGGAAGAATGTTGGTAAGGAGTGTAAACCAAAAGGTGCGCCCTTAAAGCGATATTGTTTACCCTTCCATGTAAAATTAAAGTATTCACGGTGGGGTTCATATACCTTCATTTGGTGGTATCCCTGTGTTAGGTCTATAGTTGTAAATACTGTAGCACCTTCCACTCTTCTTAACAACTCGTTTATACGAGGTAAGTGAAAGCTATGAGTTGGCAATAATTTATTTATTGGACTCATATCTGTAGAAATACGGCCTCCGGTCAGTCTAAAATATCAAGATCAATTGAGATAATACATTGGTTTTTATTTGTATTTTAAATAATTTAGTACAAGCTCTTTTTCCAATATTTCCAAAGTGTTCTAAATTCACTTTGATGGCTCCAATAGCCTGAGTATTTGGTATGACTCATCTACTTGTACCTATTTGAGACATTAGTAGATGTAGGATATTATAAACTAAATTTTATAATCTCCGAACAACTACTTATAGATTTTGGTCCTCCCGCCAATCTCCAAAATCCAATAAAGTTTTTTTTTTTTTAACTTTTCTTCAGATGGAACTTTATTTATATCAGCTAATGTATTAACGTGACTACGTTATTATGTCTATTTACAAATTAGGCAAGTGGTCATGAACACTTAGTACTTCTAGTGAAAATTATTCAATAAAGAACAGCTAGAGGTACGCCCTGTGTGATCGAGGATATTCAGGCTCTTAACAAGAGGCAGTCCCGATCATTCTTACACAAGCTACCACTGCTAAATCCTAACTGACAAAATTGTATTTTAGTTTATTATAGTTTGAAACCTAGTAATTTCCATCGAAGTTTACATATCTAAATATACTCTGACCTTCTTAAATGAACCGTCAGAGTTATGTTGATCAACGGCAAGTAATGCCAAGTTTACTGGAGTTTGTTGATAGTTTATTTCTATCACTCCATCTGTTAACCATTTCTCGACTTGTTTTTTTACTACGGCTTCGTGTCTCCAAGATACATAGTTTCTTGATGGACACTTCAGCTGAGTATAGTCTACCTTGGTTAAATCTAAACTAACATATCCATCGTTAAAACGGAACTTAGCCCAGTCAGTGATCTTAATCTTCTTATTTACTAAGATTAGATCAATGATCTTTTCCGCAAAGCCAGGTATTAATTCCTTGACTGTGTCGGATGGTGGTATATATGGTTTCAGACAATTATCGTCTGATTGATCCTTTAATGGATCTACATTGTTCGGTAAACCAGTTACGGTTATACCTAATCTAAGACGATAATGTCGTACTTCTGTGACATCTTTGCTATCACAGCTTGGGTTGTAATGTGGCGATGGTCGGCTAATGAGATTTTAACATCGGTAGCCATCGTATCGCACTTGGAAATCTTCTCATCAGCTAATATAAGGTGAGTAGTTTGTGTTCTACGTTCGATATCTTTCATTAATACAAAATGATCGGATATACATGAAATTTCTAAACCAGGATCAATCAACGCAAGGACTTTATTCTCGTTGCAATATACAGGGATTATTACACGCTCGTCTAAAGAGTCGTTGTATTGTCTTTGTATAGATTGAACCCGGTAGTACCTTCATTCCAGTTTGATATCTGGTTTCCGGTCACATGTCTTGGCGTGATAACCGTTGGTTTTCTCACACTTTTCACACTTATTAATAAAGTGTTTGCAAGTAGCTGAGTGCCGCCCGTTCCAATAACCGTTCGGGGCAAGCTGATACATATCGTATCCACACTTCTCGTCGGCACACTTCTTAACTTGCTTGTATAGTGCTTTCTTCTCAGCACATACCTTTTTATTAGGTCGTGAGTGCGGCGCTGATTCACGCGGACGAACATTCGGACGTTCGCTAGATGTCTGTCGGGATACATACCCTTGATCAATCTGATCACCTTGGTTTCTTAAGAACCACCTTCGCTCTCGAGGTTACTCGATCAGAGGGACAAGTGTCGGAAACAGTTTCATAGAACTGATCCCAGCGCAGTCGAGTCAGGTAAAACTTTTTCTTCTGTCCTTATCTCTCGCTTCGTTCGCATACTTGCGACGTAGCTCGAGGTAAAGGCGCTCTCGATCATTACTGCCTATGTTCATACAGAATACATGCATTGCCAACAACTCATCCCAGCGTGGCTTGTCATCCCTCTTAATATCAGGTCTGACAAGGTCCGCATCGAGTTTCAAAATATAGCTCAAGATGCTAGTATTCGCTGTTGGTGGTACCAGAATTGAACATAGTCCTGGACTGCGCATATCCTTGCTTAATAAGGATGTCACTAGCCAACATACTTCTGGCCAGTTACGACACTCATCGATCTCTTTGAGATGCTTCTGAAGGATTCGATAATTGGTTCCTTCTAGATTAAATGTCTGCATAAACGCAGATATCCATTGCGGTGGGGCAATGTCATTTGTCTCCAGCATCACTGTAAACGCGTGTAACGAGCGAGTCAGTCTCGAGGTCATGATTATTGATAAATTCGGGCTTCTGGGTACTTGAGTCCCAGTTCGACTTAAGTCGACTGATCATGCCCTTATACTTCTGGTGATCACGTTGGTCATGCTCGCGTTGTGCTTGCAGCAGCTGGTCGATTCGCTTCTGCTTGATGTTGATTATTTTCGCATAATAATCAATTTCTGGGCGATCTTGCAGGTCATGCGCGAGCTCCATCTTAACTGTGGGTTTGTTCACTTCTGCATTCAGCATATCTACCTCTGTGGACTGAAAGTCTTCGGCGGGTTGGTGTAATGCATTGCGGTCCTTCCGTGTGTGCTCCACGTCACTCGCATGTATGCGGGAAGCTTTAGTTCCCTTTCGGTGGATATTAAAGTCCATGGTCGACGCTTCACGACGCTCGTTACTGAGACGTGGTTTTGGAACGAAGATCTTAGGATCATCCGTTACGGTAATCTCGCACGTCGACTTTGGCTGGGTGCGATGTGCCTTCCCCCAATTAGGTAAGGGGGGAGGGTGTATTCTTCCCCCCGGTTGGGTCTATAATACCCTCCAAAACGGGAGACTCATGTCCCGGTGATGGTATTGGAGTAAATAGTGCCTGGTCCTATGGAAGTAGACTTTCCCAGGGAACATTCTCCGGGCTTATTTCGGCCGGCTTAGTACTTAGGTCGTGGTACTCCTCATCGGTTTTCTCTAAGCGATGTTTTGGCCACTCTTTTAAAGCTGCAGTGGTGTCGTTAGAGACATATTCACGCGGGTGTTTAGCTTTCTCGCCAGTTCCGTACATTCGATCTACGTGTGCGATAGATAACTTCTCTAGTGTGAGTTGTTTCTCTAGGGCAGCTAACTGATTCTTAAGTTCAGCATTTTCTTCGAGCAACTTACTGTATGTGAGTAGGTGCGCTAGCCTGTGGTTCGTCTTCCGTCGGCCCCTTATTGGGTTGGACTGCATCGTCGCCGGGGTCGTCGTAAATGACTTCCGTAATTGGGTCTTTACCCTTTGGATTAATCTCCTCGAGGTCGTCATAATTGACTTCCGTAATTGGTTCTTTACCCTTTGGATTAATCACCTCGAGGTCGTCATAATTGACTTCCGTAATTGGTTCTTTACCCTTTGGATTACTCTCCTCGAGGTCGTCATAATCGACTTCCGTAATTGGTTCTTTACCCTTTGGGTTAATCTCCTCGGGGATAGTAGATGGAGTGGTCTTAAATACACTCCTATTTTCGCTTCGCGGTTTCGCGAGCTTTGAACTTGAGGAAAGAGTGGGTCCTCTAGCCCTCTCCTCGGCTGACTTCTCTCTTAATGGAGTAGTCTCGCCGGTATCCAGTGCATTGTCGTCTTTAGCGACAATGGCTTCTGCTACGGTACGGTTGACTCGTCTTCGGCAGGTTCTCTGTCCATCTTCTTTTTATCCGCTTTACGCTTCTTAGATAGCGTAGAGTCCTTCTTAGTCATACTTATCCAGTTTGACTTCTGCTATTCACTTAACGAATAGTTATTGTCTTAAGAAAATTTCACGTGGTAGTTAATTACCACGACGCTTAAGTAGCTCAAGTAGTAAATACTTTGCTAACTTAAAATGTGTAAATATCGGTCTCTTAAGGCGGTATAAACGTCTTAGAGCTACTAAACATAATAAAATCTTAAAGTCTTATAATAAGTCTTTTGACTATACGAATTTTAGTCTGGTAATAAAGTTAGGTATGCCTCATAGAAATCAGCAATACTCTGGGGGACTGTAAGGCTGAGACATTGCCTATATATCATCCTCCCAGTACTGATTTCGCCGAAGGGATTTTATTTATGTTTTCGTTATCGTTATCGTCGAAACTAGTATTACTTGTTTCGTTGCACGAAATACTAAAACTAGTAAGATCCTATCTTTATAAAAAAAGTAAAAAAGAAAAGAAATACCCTTGATGTCCTTAGTTATTGTCTTAACCAATAACTGGCCACTTATCAAGAATTACCGACTTGCCATGATCAGACTGGCATATCTTGTTGGCTGAGCGGAGATCAAACTAGCTAACCATTAAGGGTCCCTAGAAATCTATGTTCGGTTGAGCCATCTCGCTACCGAAGTATTCAGATGTATATTTTGGAGTGTTTATCTAGGTCTCTTAATAGACCTACTCCAATTATACTCTTTGGCCCATTAATGGGTCGGGGCCAAAATATCTGATTTGCAAAATGGAAAAGGTACTTGTAAATATAACCGTTAAAAACCATTTAATACACGTGCTTTTAATAGTACGTTTATAATTTACGTACTGCTTAAGAGTACGTTTATCAATATAAGAGTCTGATGTGGAGGCCCGGCTATTACAACACGGTCAAGGAAAGCTACACGAAATTACAACATTACAACTTTTAGACCCCAACTAAAGTTGTATCGTCGAATCGTGTCATTATTTGCAGAATTTGACAGTTATTGATTATGATGGTGAATGTATATAGTTTGGAAATTATGCAGTGCACACTGATATCATCGATTAGGGATCCTAAAGAGATATAAGCTACTCTATTACAATATAAGTGTGCATAATGGACTTTACAAGCCGAATTTCCACTCCAGTGGCAGACGAGAATCCCAATCACAGTGATAATGCGGCACGTGGGAGTCGCAGTGATAATGCGGCACGTGGGAAAGCCAAGAACAAGGTCGAGGAGCCCCAGCCCCAGCATAAGAAGCCTCAGCTCCAGCCTAAGTGTAAACTTCGATGGATATTTTTATGTTTTAAACTATGTTATATAAACTTAGATACAACTTAAGTCATTTAGGATTTAGCAGTGGTAGCTTGTGTAAGAATGATCGGGACTGCCTCTTGGTAGGAGCCTCAATATCCTCGATCACACAGGACGTACCTCTAGCTGTTCTTTATTAAATAATTTTCACTAGAAGTACTAAAAGTTCATGACCACTTGCCTAATCTGTAGATAGACATAATGACGTAAGTCAAGTTAACACATTGGCTAATATAAATAAAGTTCCATCTGAAGAAAAGTTAAAGAAGAAAAAAAAATATTGGATTTTGGAGATCGGCGGGAAGTTCAAACCCTGTAAGTAGTAGTTCAGATATTATAAAATTTAGTTTATAATATCCTACATCTACTATCGTCTCAAATAGGTCCAAGCAAATGAGTCCTACCAAAATACTCAGGCTATTGGAGTCATCAAAGTGAATTTATAACTCTTTGATATATTGGAAAAAGAATTTTTATTAAATTATTTTAAATACAAATAAAATCCAATATGTTATCTCATTTGATCTTGATATTTTAGACTGACCGGAGGCCGTATTTTTTTGTAGTAAAAGTCCCTTAAACCACTATATCAGTGTGGAGTTAGAATTAGTTTACAATTAATTCACACGAGGTGAATTATTTGTAGACCACGTAGACAATCAAATATAAGAATAAATACACCGCACTGAGCCTCAAGGAGACTCAGTAGGTTTTAGTATCGTATTTTGATGTGTTTACTACATTTTTACGACTAGTTACTTTAGGTGTATAATTCGATTTTATCTCGAGGATAATAGTGGACGGAGAAGTTCATTTTATTGACAAATTACAGGGGTTGATCTCCCTCAGAAACGGATAGCTGAAAGGAGCTTGTAAATTACGACAGGAGCAAAGTCTTCCGAGCACAGATAAGTGAAAAGAAACCCCCACCTTCCGTTTTGCTCGATTTGATACGTTCGCGTGATTTTCATATATATATATATATATATTATGCAGATTTTTATTATTATTATAAATCTAGAGCAAATTGGAGTGATTAGTAATATATGCAGAAATTAAAAGGTGCCCAGTTTATTTAGCTGATGAGCATTTTATTTCTTCTTTTTTTTTTTTACTAGAACGAATAGTTATCCGACCATCCGGTCGAATACTACTACTTTTATTTAAAATATATATATATATATTTATATATATATATATATATCCGTTTTGCTCGGTTTGTTACGCTTGCGTGATTTACATATATATATATATATATATATATATATATATATATTTTATGCAGATTTTTTTTAAATTATTTTAAATCTAGAGAAAATTGGAGTGATTAGTAATATATGCAGCAATTAACAGGTGCCCAGTTTATGTATCTGATGAGCATTTTTATTTTTACATTTTTATAGATTAATTAGTCATCCGACCATTTCCCAACAACCATTCATTCTTCTTTTGATTTTTTAATCCATCTTCGGTCCGAAAATCCAGATACTTCAATTCCAATGCGACTTTTCAGGCCGTCGTTGGCAATCAAGGCCTCCCTCTGACTAATTAGCAGCCCATAGGACGTTTGAACAATGTTTTGACTGGCCTAGTCAGTCCGCACAACACGAACATGATGCAGTATCGCAGTTAGGGGTATAGAAGAACGTAATTTGGCGTAGAGAAGGTCGATATGGCAAATTTTCATAGGTGTGGGCGAGTACAGCGACGACAATGGGTAGATAGAGGTTATCAAGAAAAGCAGGTAGCAATGTAGAATCGACGTTGTCAGGCGACGTAGAATGGAAACGAGTGAATTAAGCGCGCGTGAGACAGGTAGCAATGCAGAAGAGGAGCTAGGTACAGTTTGGGAGAAACTGAGACAGAAAGAATGCGATTTCAACTCGTATTTTCAACAAATATCAACTACTGGAGCAAGTTTTGGTAATCAATTGGCTAGACGAAAAGACTGGCATGGTTGGAAGATCGATTTTTCGAAAATATGTCCGAGTCGAATGTTTGGCCGTCGTTGCATGCGCGAACTTCGATGGTCACGAAAGCATAGAAGAAGAAAATATCACGGAGAGTATCGAACCCACGACCAACACACAACTAGCAGATAATATATATATATATATATATACTTGAATTTTTATTTTAGAGAGGAAGGAAGTCAACGTAAGTGAATTAGCCGTAGGACCAGCAAGTAGCATGGTACGGTTGAATGATTGTTGGTGAAAACTAAGGAGAACGAGAACGTTATCGCCGACGTATAAGGCGAATCGTCAAGATGCAGCGGACTCTTGCAAGGAACAGAAGGAATAGTACCTGCAAGAGTAAACAGCACTTATCAGGCATCGTGCAAGTACACTCAAGTTGGTTTGAATAGGGAATTTGTTTTTGGTTTTCCAACTTCATAACCGATGTAATTACCTTGGGCTTCAAGGTTAAACTTGACCAGAATTTCCTGGCTGCAGGCCTCGGGTTTGATTTTATGTTGGAGTACAGTGATCCGAAGGTTGAATTGAAGGAGCATTCAGAACGCTAGAACACGACAGGCGGTTGATCATTGAACACGCTTCGAGTCTATCAACAACTCTTAATTACTCCTATAGGTAGAGCAAAGGAGAGCAAAACGAGTACTCATTTACAAAACCAACCCAAACAAAATGATTAGCAATCATTAAGGAGCAAGGTGTATTCGAGCGCAACCAGCTTTCGGGGACCCGCAAGCAGACCTCGTAGACCCAGTATTAGTTCCAAGGACAGCCCACTCCTTCCTCAAATACGGAAAGTATGCGAGTGGCAAGACACCATGGGGTCACACAGTCATTGCCAGAGTAGGCCCACGCAATGGTTACAGCCTTCCAGCGACGTTTTCAGCACGATTGGGATATGCCGAACCGTCCTCAGTATCGAAAGTCACCCCATTAGATACGTCTCGGCTAGTATCGATCGCTACCTCGGAAGTGGCCATGACGGATTCTCCAGATGAAGAAGAGATAAGCCGTTGCACACAGCTCACCTTGTGTCAGCATGAGATTGGGCATCATAGAGCAGAAGATACAATTGCTCAACTACAGCAGAACGGACATTTGTGGCCTAACGCTCTGGAACTTGCACAAACAGTTAGGAGAAACTGTCGCACATATCTAGGACAGATGTTGTTACGAAAGGGATTTCACCCGATGATTAATACAACGGCAAAGTATCCGTGGGATCATATTCATGTCGACATGATTCCAATGCCACTAGTTTCAGCAGCAGGAAATCGATATATATTGCACGTCTTGGATATAGTAACGGGGTACTCGATATTAAGAGCAACGGCCACAAAGTCAGCAGAAGTGGTGACATCGAAACCTAAGGAGGTGTTTGGGGAACATGGGTTTCCCAGGAAAATCCAATCAGACGAGGGAGGCGAGTTTTCGAACAAGATTGTTAAACTAATAACTCAAGAAGTTGGAGTGATGTATGCAAAGTCACCAGCATATCGTCCTCAGGTTCTGGGAGCAGCTGAGAGAAGACACCGAGACATACACGAAGGAGTTCGCAAGCTATGTGAATCTTTGCCTACGGCATGGGATGTCCGACTACCACTTATTATGCTGTGCCAGAACCTCCGAATATCTCGGCGACACAAGACAGCACCATTCAGTGCTTACTTCGGTCGCCGTCATGTTCCGTTTGCTGACTTTACGGATGACCTTCCGGGGAATCAGCCGGTCACCAATGAGGCTTGGGCACACCGGCTGGATCGTTTGCACGACACTATCTTGCCGACGCTTTACAATGTCACGCAGAAATACGCAGACACACTATCCAGGCAGTTTGACCGCCTCCATGCTTACGTTTCAACCAGGGGATGTGGTAACGGTACGGTCCGAAGGTCGCACAACCAAAGCAATGCGACCAATGTTTGGACCATACGTTGTCAAAGCCAGACAAGGACAAGGATATGAACTGAGACACAAGGATGGTTCACTTCCAGATACTTTCAAAGGTAAACCAGTTAGAGTGGAACTTTTACGATTAGTCCATAGAGCCACCGAAAAACCTTTAGTGGATCATATGTGGCAGGACAGTTCCTCGTTCCGTTACATCATTCGACATAGACAGAATGATTCCACGGGGAATACAGAATACTTGGTTCGCTGGCGGGAAGGTGATTCAACTTGGGAGTCAGCCGAAGCTTTTGGGTTCAAAAGACCAGTTTCCAAGGCACGAACTTACTCAGCAGAAGGATTTCACTAGTTTTATATATATATATATATATATATATATATATATATATTGTTTAATTTGCACTACTAGTTTTATATGTTTAATTTTTAATAGTGAGGTCATTTATTTTTGAAGCTCTTCAATCACTGGTGACGCTTGAGCTTGAGGGGAGTGTAGTAAAAGTCCTCTTAAACCACTATCAGTGTGGAGTTAGAATTAGTTTACAATTAATTCACACGAGGTGAATTATTTGTAGACCACGTAGACAATCAAATATAAGAATAAAGAGCCTCAGGGAGACTCAGTAGGTTTTAGTATCGTATTTTGATGTGTTTACTACATTTTTACATAGCTGGCAGTAGCATGTAGGAATACGGACATACGCGAAGGTACGATCTACTTCGTAAAACGAAAACCAAAGTAAAACGGTTTTGGTCATGGCTTATCGAGTAAGTATGTGCCTATGTGTACGAGTTTAAGACTCATGTTGTACTCCATGTGGTTTAGTATTTAGTCCAGTAATCATTTCCGATGTAGGTGCCTTACGTTTATTGTTCGGTAAGGTAATAGCCAAAGGTTGTTCTTCATTAGTAAGTAAGTTCGAAGACCTTTTTGCTCTGTTGGTAAGCAGATCATAAAGTTTAGTCACATAGGAAGTAGGTGGCAAATAGGGAAGTTCATATCAATCCGGGTTTGTTGTCACCTGAGGAAACCCTTTCCGTTTATCTCGTGTGTTCTTATGTAAACGCTTATTCCATTTCTTATTAAAAATACGAAAGAAGTCGCGAGATTCACGAGTCGCATCGGAGATAAGCCAAGCTACTGTTCCATCCATAAAACAGGTCTTGTAGTAAGTGTACCCGTCTTCGGATGTTTTGTCAATTGTATCTTTGCCTTGTGACTCCATAACTGGGACATCAGAATCAAATGAGCGAGCGAATGAAAGTTCGGAGGTAGGGATACGGTTAGTGCCTAGATTAGTTGAGCTAGTATCATCTATGTTATTCACCTCGTATGTATCACTCTTCTCATCATGGTAGGAAATAACAAAGGGTTCGATAATCTTAGGAGAGAGTTCGGTAACGTTGGCATTGCGATTTATAATGTTAACATAATCGCCAGCTTTGAACTGAAAAATGTTCTTAGTGTTATTCCATCGGTCATACGCTTTAAGTAGGACACGATTTTGTGCTCGGGTAAACAGGGGTAAACAACGTTCTGCATATGCTCGATCTTTTATAGCCACGGAGTAACATGTTTCTCGGGCACAGTTTTGTCGAACGTTGCGTGTAATTCACTATAGCGGCCAAAGAAACAGTGAAACGGGAGTTTTCCAGTTTGAGGATTCATGCAATTATTCATTTGAGTCTGAACCCATTTCAAATTATAAGGCCACATATCCTCAACGTCATCTAGTGCGGTACGCAATAGTTTCTTTAGTTTTTTATGACGTGTCTCATTTGCACCCTACGTTTGAGGTTTATAAAGAACACCACGCCTATGGGTCATGCCTGATACGAGTATAAGTGCCTCCATTACGTCGGTACAAAACTCACTACCGTTATCAGAAAATAGCACTCGGGGGAAACCGAAGTCATTAAAGACGTGATAGCATAACTCTGTCTCTGTTTGCGGGCGTTTGTTCGGTATTGCAAAAAGCAAGTTATAGCCCGAAGCCACACATAGGAAATGAAAGATATATACATCGCCATTATGCTTGGATCGCGGGAGTTTAACCAAAACTACTATGACTCGGCGCATCGGTTGGTCTGTGGTCAGATATACTACTTCAGGTTTCTTCAGGGTTATTTTCTGATTGGATATAAACCCAGTTTAGGGTTTATATTCTAGAGTGAACACATGACCTGAAGAACTGGATAATAATCAGACAATATTCAATAAATAGCCAACGACTCACCTCTAACAAGGGGAGTACGTTGAGATATAGTTATCTACCGCGTATTTACTACATTTTTAACTAGCTGATAGTGCTTGGCTGTATATTGAATATTATCTGAAAGTCTGGATTTATGGAATGAAGAATCAACCTACTAGTTGATGCGAATGTTGCCAACGAAGAATCTGGACATCAAGAAAAGGAACGATTTGCAGGCTGAGAGTAAGTCTGAATTTATGGAAGGGAGGATCAACTAAGTACGAGTTGAAACGACCATAGACGAGGAAGGTGAGCAGTTTACTTTTGTAACGCATGAAGTAAGATGATGTGTGCGGTCTTTGCTGTTAAGGGTATCAAATGGGTGGCATGTAGCACAAATCGTATTGCATTGCAATATGGGCGACTTTATTTTTCAAGTTGTCCAAACAGTCACGTCACAGTTTGTGAAAGGAAATAAATCAGATTATTTCGTATACATATGTATAAACAGACATATGTCGGTTAACGTTTGTATATGCGTAAACGTAGAGAGGGTTTTTCGTTTGAGTTTAAGTAGACATGTACAATGCTGGACAAATGCACCTTGTATATATATATATATGCATGATTATTCATATATGGGTATATTTGTATGTTTATACAGGTATATATATATATATATATATATATATATATATATATATATATATGTATTTATACATATATATGTATGTATATATATATTGTATTTATGCATTTATATGTATTTTGTCATATATATATATATATATGTGTGTATGCATGTATGCGAATGAATATATGTGTGTATGCATGGATATATAACGCAAACGCACATGTATATATATTTACATATAGATGTATATATATATATATATATATATATATATATATATATATATATATATATATTATATACATATGCATGTATGTTTATGTCTACTGTATGTATGTATATATATATATGCAGACATATGTATATATAATATACATGGAAAGATGATACAAATGAGCATGTTGATGTTCAACTTAGGTATGTAAGGGGCATACATACATGGTGTGCAAACAAACATATATACGTGTATGTGCCCAGCACATATACGCATATATATATGTACATATATATGCATACAGGCATGTATATGTACATATGTGGATGTATATTATATATATATATATATATATATATATATATATATACATATGTATGTATGTTGTATGTACATGGGCATGCATGTGCATGCATTTCTATATTTTATATTTATATATGTAAGTGTATGTCCTATATATCTATATCCGTTTTATGTGTATGTACAAGATATGGACATCCAGATGTGTATGGGCTTATATATATATATATATATACGCATTTGGGTGCATACATGTGTTAGGGGTGTATATATATGTCTGTGAATATGACAGACATGTAGGATATATATATGCATATGTGCATACTTAGTACATACATACATATATATATATATATATATATACATACATACATGTATGTGTGCGCGCGTGTGTTTGTGCATTTGTGTTATATGTATATGCGAATACACATGCATATGTATATGTTCAAATATATTATGCTTATACTTATATGTATATGTGTACATGTATAAATGTACAGAGGTATATATGTATGTATACATGCGTATACGTGTATGGATATATACTCATACATACACATACATGTGTATGTTTCCTAAAACATATGCATACATACATACATATGTACATCTGGCAGGTACATGTATATGTGCAGATATCTGTTTGATCGCTTGTGCGTGTAGGTGTACATTTCTAGTCAGAAGTATTGTTTACATGTATATGGAGGGGTGAGAACACATGCATATATATGTACGATGAGTGTATATATAGATATAGATATATATATATATATATATATATATATGTAGGTGTGTGTGTGTGTGGTTATATGGGGGGTGTAATGATATGTGCCCGTGCATTGATATATATGTATGTATACATAATATGTAACTGTATATGCAGGTACCGATGAATGTTGTATTAGATGGATATAGAATACATATATATATGTATATGTGTATGTATATATACTACGAATGTCGCGTAGGGCGATTTCCCGTGTTCACACCGTTGAAACACCACAATATATATATGTGCATACATACATGTTTGTTAATATATATACATCTACCTTTATCTGTTGTTCGGGGGTATATGTATAAACGGATATATACACATTCATAGATATATACAGGTATTATATGGCAGTGATATGTTTATGTACAGATACATGATTACATAAGTGTGCGCAGATGTATATATATATATATATATATATATATATATATATATTGACACACGTATATGGGGGGTGAGAGCACATGACCAGATGGGCCAGTTAGTATATACGTGTTGTTTATATATATATATATATATATATCGATATAGTTGTGTACTTAAATATATCTACCTATATATGAATATGTTTAGAACCGTAAGCTATATATATATATATATATATATATATATATATATATATATATATATATATATTATGGGGGTACAAAGGTTTTACATGTACAACCGGACATTTCAGTGGACATGTCTTGACATGAAATACTTCCATATGCGTGAAAACAGGCATTGGACTATTAAGGTCTCGTTCAGGGCATTGCTTCTACGTATTGTGGCATGTTTCTGACTCACCCATGTGCTCTATAAATATACCGTACGGCATATCGCTCGTGTTAACACCGATGAAACGTCACAATATGTGGTTATTTATATGCATGTGAGTGTATGCGTACATATATCGATATCTACATATACACACATATGTATACATGTACATGCTCGATTATATATGTATACATATTTGTGTACATCTAGTTGTGTAGGTTGTATTCAAATAGATATGTGTGGATAAGTACATTCACATTTTATATATAGGTGTTGTTGTATGTATGTATATGTTAGGTCTAGATATGAGGTGCGATGTGACTCGTTAGTATGCGATTCCGTTGAGGTAAACATAGATGAAAGGCTCTTGTAGCTGAACGTGTTGATGTTCAAGCATACAACTTACATAATATATATACATATATATATATATATATATATACATACATACATACATACATATATATATATATATATATATATATATATATATATAAATATTCACTATAGTTGTATGTGTATTCATACATGTACACGTGTGCGTGTGTTTAGGTAGATAAACAAGCAGATGTGTATACACCTGTGTGATGATGTGGACGAGTACGATAGATATACACGTACAAGAATGGGATGTGAACACCGGTCCCAGGAAAACCACTGTACATACTACGGTTTTTTGGTTCCTGCGACCGCTGCTGAGACAAGCTGCGGGAGAGCGAATTTGACTAAAAAGCAATCAAATGACATAAATATGCACACGCGGTGGGAACTTTCGTCGCCCGAGAATTATCTGTTGAACAACAGATGAGTTACATAGGTGTAAGGTAACATTATTACCCCGGAGAACGGGTAAGGCGCGTTTGCCCACAACTGGTCGACGATAGACGGGTGGATGAACCCACCATGGGAGAATATACATATAATGTTGCGCAAGATAAGAGCCGACGGTGCAAGTGCAACCGTATGCTTATTATGGGTTCCAAAAGCGCTGTGGTTTGACTTGTTCAAGCAGTTGCTACAGTCAGAACCAGTGCTGGTTCCACGTACGCCACACACGTTTCTAAAGTGTGCCAAGTATGCATGTGGGGAAGACACCGGGGGGCACACGATGATCGCACGAGTGGGTCTACCAAACGGGTACAAACTAGACCCACTATTTTCGCAACGACTAAGGTATACAGAACCACGACATACCGCGTACGTGAGATGTTTAGATACAGCGCGAGAAATATCGGTGGCAATGGCAGGAGCAGAGGGTCAACCAGCGGTTGAGCAAGCAACACTGGAAGAACGATATCGCCGTATACAACTCACGCAAGCTCACCACGAACAAGGCCACCATGGAGCGGCAGACCCGGTTCAACAACCCCGACAAAACGGCCATGTGTGTCCATGTGCTCTCGAATTGGAACTGAAGTCAAACGACAATCGTGGTACATGCCTGGGTCAAGACACGACATAACGGCTATGTGTGGCCGGGCGCACTCGAATTGGAACTGAAGTCAAACGACAGTGTGGTACATGCCTGGGTCACGACACGCTACGTAAAGGTTTTCATCCGATGATCAGCATTGACGCACGCTACCCGTGGGTCCACATACAAGTCGATTACATTCCGATGCCACTTGAGTCCAGGATGAAGAACGATTACATGCTTCACATCCTGAATATCGCTACAGGCTACTCAAACATATGGTGGCGACTTCGCATGCATCACTCCAACTTCTTGAGCTATTAATTTAACAATCTTGTTCGAAAACTCGCCTCCCTCGTCTGATTGAATTTTCCTGGGAAAACCGTGTTCCCCAAACACCTCCATAAGTTTCGATGTCACCACTTCTGCTGACTTTGTGGCCGTTGCTCTCAATATCGAGTACCCCGTTGCTATATCCAAGACGTGCAATATATATCGATTTCCTGCTGCTGAAACTAGTGGCATTGGAATCATGTCGACTTGAATATGATCCCACGGATACTTTTGTAAACTTCGATGGAAATTACTAGGTTCCAAACTATATTAAACTAAAATACAATTTAGTCAGTTAGGATTTAGCAGTGGTAGCTTGTGTAAGAATGATCGGGACTGCCTCTTGTTAAGAGCCTAAATATCCTCGATCACACAGGGCGTACCTCTAGCTGTTCTTTATTGAATAATTTTCACTAGAAGTACTAAGTGTTCATGACCACTTGCCTAATTTGTAAATAGACATAATAACGTAAGTCACGTTAATACATTAGCTGATATAAATAAAGTTCCATCTGAAGAAAAGTTAAAAAAAAGAAAAAAGACTTATTGGATTTTGGAGATTGGCGGGAGGACCAAAATCTATAAGTAGTAGTTCGGAGATTATAAAATTTAGTTTATAATATCCTACATCTACTAATGTCTCAAATAGGTCCAAGTAGATGAGTCATACCAAATAATCAGGCTATTGGAGCCATCAAAGTGAATTTAGAACACTTTGGAAATATTGGAAAAAGAGCTTGTACTAAATTATTTAAAATACAAATAAAACCAATGTATTATCTCAATTGATCTTGATATTTTAGACTGACCGGAGGCCGTATTTCTACATAGCCCCCCAGTAGCTTTTAGAACTACGAACGTACGTTAAGATACGATCTAGTTGGTAAAGCGAAAACCAAAGTAAAAACGGTTTCGGTCATGACTTATCGAGTAAAGTATGTGCCTATATGTACGAGTTCAAGACTCATGTTGTACTCTATGTCGTTTAGTATTTGGTCCAGTAACCATTTCCGATGTAGGCGCCTTACGTTTATTATTTGGTAAGGTATTAGCCAAAGGCTGTTTTTCATTAGGTAAGTTTGAACAATTTTCTGCACTGTTGGTAAGCAGATCAGAAAGTTTAGTCACGTGGTAAGTAGGTGGCAAATAGGGAATTTCAGATCCGTCAGGGTTTGTAGTCACCTGAGGAAACCCCTTTTCGTTTATCTCGTGTGTTCTTATGTAAACGCTTATTCCATTTCTTATTAAAGATATGAAGAAAGTCGCGAGATTCACGAAATGCATCGGAGGTTAGCCAAGCTACTGTCCCATCCATGAAACGGGTCTTGTAGTAAGTGTAACCGACTTCGGATGTTTTGTCAATTATATCTTTGACTTGTGACTCCATAACTGGTACATCAGAATCAAATGAGCGAGCGAATGAGAGTTCGGAGGTAGGGATACGGTGAGTGCCTAGATTGGTTGCGCTAGTACCATCAATGTTATTCACTTCGTAAGTATCACTCTTCTCATCATGGTAGGAAATAACAAAAGGTCCTATCGTCTTAGAAGAGAGTTCGGTAACGTTGGCGTTTCGATTTATAATGTTAACGTAATCGCCGACTTTGAACTGAACAATGTTCTTAGTGTTATTCCATCGGTCATACGCTTTAAGTAGGACGCGATTCTTGTGCTCGAGTAAACAGGGGTAAACAACGTTCTGCATATGCTCGATCTTTTGTAGCCACGGGGTAGCGTGTTTCTCGGGCGCAGTTTTATCAAACGTTGCTTGTAATTCACTATAGCGGCCAAAGAAATAGTGAAACGGAGTGTTTCAGTTTGAGGATTCATGCAGTTATTCATTTGAGTCTGAACCCATTTCAAATGATAAGGCCACATATCCTCAACGTCGTCTAGTGCGGTACGCAAGAGTTTCTTAAGTTCTCTATGACGTGTCTCATTTGCACCCTGCGTTTGAGGTTTGTAAGGAACACCACGCCTATGGGTCATGCCTGATACGAGTATAAGTGCCTCCATTACGTCGGTACAAAACTCACTACCGTTATCAGAACATAGTACTCGGGGAAACCGAAGTCATTAAAGACGTGATAGCATAATTCTGCCACTGTTTGTGGACGTTTGTTCGGTATTGCATAAAGCAAGTTATAGCCCGAAGCCACACATAAGAAATGACAGATATATACATCGCCAGTATGCTTGGATCGCGGAGTTTAACCAAATCGACTATGACTCGGCGCATCGGTTGGTCTTCTGTCACACTTTTTAGGGGTGCCCAACCGTATCGCTTGATCTGGTTCTTTTCACAATCAGTACAGCGTCGGTATACTTCACGTATGGTTTCTTTCAGCGCCGGGTGATCGAGCCCTGCACGAATAGCCATTTTATAAGTATGCTCATATGCTCGATGCGTTAAATTATGTATAATTTTAACTCTACTTTCGAGCTCCTCTAAGTCAGTCAGATTCTGCGTAACGCTGGCTGGATGAACCATAGTCCTGTTGGAAAGGGCAACCTCAGTATCAGGAGGGGTAGAGTCCTGAGATACCTAATTGACAACATTGGATTGTTGAAGTATCTTCTTCAGTTGTTTCGCAACTCCTGGCTGTTCTTTAAGCAGCGCTTTAAGTAGTTGAGTGCGAGCTTCAGGTTCTCTTAGAGTTTTGAGTCTTTGATCCATGGCCTTAGCTAGTTCCATGTTTTTACGATCTAATGCCGTTTCAATCGGCATTACCTCGACTGCAATCTTGTTGGGTGCATGTCTTGTACGAGTCTTGAGCTTTTGTTCAAACTCTTTAGACTCCTCTAGTTTAGCTAAGAATTCGGTTGAGGGTTTCCACTTAGTGGTACCTGCAGGACCGATGCGACAAACAATGGTGTGTTTCCAAGGCGTCTTCTTAATAGAATAGGATCCCTGATACAAGAACGTGTCGGTTTCACGGTCGACATAAATAGGTTCGTCTTGAATCATATTAATTAAATCACGTATCCATGGGTCGGAGTTACGTAAGGGACAACACAGCGTAATGGTAGATTTAGTAATATTAACATAATTTAACAACTGTGCGATAAGTTGACAAGGTGGGTTAGCCCACGCATTATGCTTTGATAAGTCAAGCTGAAATGCATCACCTTTAGGATGAGTCAACGACCTATATTCAGAAACCTGTTTGTTATGTTCTGCGGCGAACATATCAACAGTAAATGGACCCCATCGTGATCGAGCGAGGTTAAACCATTTCTTATTTAGCATCCAATCGGTTGCTAATAACTCTTTGACTGTTTTCTGGTAGTCGGGCACAAGTCGAGAGAGCATGTCAGGGAGATGGTTATGTATTCCTGGAATGTGTGTTATATTAAAGGCGAACTTGGCAATAATGTCATGCCAGCGGCTCACCAACTGTGAATCAGGGTTCATATCTTTTAAGTATGTTAAAGACTTTTGATCACAGGCGACAGTAAAGTAACTTCCATAAAGGTAGTCTTTAAACTGTCTTAGCGCAGTAACTATAGCAAGGAGCTCTTGTTTAACGGTAGGGTAATTCCGTTGACTCTTATTATAACTCTTGCTAAAGAATTGTATGTAGCGCGGTTTACCATTTATCGTTTGGTAAAGCACTCCACCTACCGCTCGATCTGAAGCGTCGGTTGCTACTTGGAATGGGACACCATCCACAGGGTACTGCATGATGGGTGCGTCCATTACTTTACTTTTGACTAGTTTAAATGCATCATCACATTCTTTAGTCCAAAGCTTTCCCAAAGGTCCTTTGTGCAGCCGTAGGTGACTGAAAGGCTTTAAGTAATGAGAAAGATGCGGTACCGAATCCGAGAAGAAGTTAACAAACCCACACACAGAGTTCACATCTCTTCCAGTAATTGGTGTTGATAAATCCAACAGAAATTGTTTCTTGCCAGGATCAATTTCTACCCCTGCTGCAGATACTTTGTAGCCAAGTAAGTGTATAGTATCTTTAGCAAAGAACACTTGTCTTCGTTAATCTTAAGTTTAGCATGATTAAGTCGCTTTAAGACTTCATTAACGAGTTTAGCATGTTCATGTGCTGTCTTTGTAAAGATAACTATATCATCTAAATAGACTGATACGTTATACGACAGGTCCGCAAATAGTTCCATCATAACTTGTTGGAAGAAAGAAGGTAACATGTGTAAGCCTTCAGGTGCACCTTTAAACTGGTACTTCTTACCTTGCCAAGTAAAGGAAAAGTATTTCCTATGAGGCTCATATATCTGTAGTTGATGGAATGCAGCTTTTAAGTCTATCTTGGAAAAGATAGTCGCACCTCCATTTTGCGTAGTATCTCGCTTATCTTAGGTAAGGAAAACTATGTTGCGGAATTAGTTTGTTGATTGGCGACAGGTCTAGTACTACTCTTGTTTTACTAAACGTTCCATCAGATTTATATTGATCGACCGCTAAGAGAGCTAAGTTAACTGGGGTTGCATCATAATTGATTTCAATTAGACCCTGTTCTAACCAATCTTCGATTTGGGGGTTTGACAACGTCTTTGTGTCTCCAACTCACGTGGTTATGTGAAGGACACTTTAACTTAGAGAAGTCGACGTTTGTTAAGTCAAGTCTAACGTACCCATTAGAGAACTTAAACATACACCAGTCAGTTATTGCAATCTTCCTGTTTTGTATAATTAAGTCCATAATTATATCGGTGAAGTGCGGAATCATATCCTTTGCTTCACCTTTCGGAGGTTTAGGTATCTTTAACATATTATCATCTGACTGATCTTTATTCGGGTCCAGCCCATTAGGCAGACCAGTGAGTGTTATACCTAAACTGAGAAGATCAGTCATACCTATAATTAAATCGTATTTCTGAGACATGTCAGTAACGATTAGGTGAGTCTTCACTTCTCTTCTATCTGACAGCATTATGTGTGCATAGTCAATGGCTTGTTCGCAAGTAGTAACTTTGCCATTTCCCAAGATTAAATCAGTTGTTTCGTTATGGACAGCCATATCTGTAGCGTAGGCTACTCGGCATGAGATAGCAGAGACTTCAGCCCTGGATCAAATAGTGCCATAACTTTTTTCTCCATTTACGAAAACTGTTTGAAAGATACGTTCATCTCCTTTGGTATAGATTTTATTGAACATTTTCTCATAATCTTGCTCTAGTGCGCACATATGGTACTGTCAGTGCTTAACTTGGACGTCGGGTAAGTCCTTGCAATCCTCTTTGTGCCAACCGTTAGTACCCTTTGCAAGTAGCACACTCTTTCATATAGTGTCCAAAATCTGGTTTGCCTGGTGCACACTTAACAGGGTCGTGTCTACCATTCCACTTGCCATTACGTTTTGTGAGGTTGTAACCACACTTCTTGCAAGGCGCTCTCACCTTCTTATCACCTTCGGTTCGGTAGAAGTAGAGCCAGTACCCTCCTCCAGTAGTAGTGCGAGGTTTCTTAGTACTACGCGCAGTATTAGTCTCTACTGCGTTTCGCTTAGTGGGCTGGGTGTAGCTCGTGGTACTAAGTACTCTAGTAGAGGAATTGGTATGCTTGTGTACTATCTTCTCAAAGACAGACCAAGGCATAGATCGCAAATCACCATAGGCGATGATGTCATCATTGACTTTCTTAAAGAGGTTAGCTCCCAGAGTCTCCATCATCTGACAAATTAATAAATATTCGCCAGTATAGGTACGACCACCCATCCGAGTATTCATATGTGTCATATGAGCTAGAGCACCTCGAATAGTGGTATCGTTCGCAAAGAACTTGCGAGACTCTAGAAGTTCACGGTCACGTGCATCTTCAAAAAAAGGTGTTAAGTATATTATCACGCAACTGGTGCCAGGGTAGGGCTTTCCAGTTGGGCTCATGAGCCTTCAAGATAGTTCGCCATTCACCTGGCTCACAGAAATGAATAAAGGCATTCATCATCTGCTTATCCCCAAGGCTGGCAGACTCCTTAAGTTGGTCGAAGGCCTTCAGTGTCTCCACTGTACTCTCATTAGTAGAGAAATCGACCTCAGCCTGCGCGTTACCTAGCTGCTTTATAAAGCTTGGTTCTAAGTGTTCACGAGGCTCATGCTCAGTGCTACGGGCTGTTAGTGTTAAGATGGTGTCTATTTCCTTTCTCTTGTTATCGATTAGATAGCGAATGTTATCCGCTTTCCTATCGTCAAGGTCAGAGTCATTCAATAGACGGTCCTCAAGGACTTGCATACCAGAGCGCAATAGCCTGAGACGAGTATGTCTGGTTCTCACTTCCTCATCCTCAGGATTAGAGCGGGAACTCTCTAACGAGGTACTGGTGTAGCGATTGCCAAAATCGTGATTACCAGGTTAGTTGGCAAATGAGGGTCGATATTACGAGGATGGTAAGCTCATCGAGTTCCATACGATCATATCCTCTGACAGGGTTAGGGTTTGTCAAGAGGATGGTCGATGGTAGCATCAGAGCTATAGAGATTAAATTTTGAAATATTATCTCTCGCCAGTGGTAATTGGCTTAGTGGTAAACATACTGGCTGGTAAACCAGTAGGTCTCGGGTTCGAAACCCGGCCCGAATTTTTTTTCTTCTTCGGTATAGGAAGAATATCAGCCAAGTGGGACACGATAGAGGGGTCCCACAACTGCTGCCGCTAGCTCCTTCAAGAGCGCTTCAGTGCGGTTCAATTGGCGTCGAGATTGAGAGGATCCAACCACTCGTTGTCGAGTTATGGCGTCCTCAGCTTCGGCCCCAAGATTTGAGCTGAATGGAATGGCTTTCTCCATCGATGGCGAAACCGAAATTTTCGGACAGGTCCAATACTTCCTTTTCACGCCGGATTTGTGCTGGAGTGTCCTTTTAGATGTGGAGTTATAATGCCCCCGACATTCGTATCCACGAATTTTCCAGCCTTCGACGTTTATCTCCCCCAACATTTGACGGCACGTGGTCAGGGGGCAAGCTGGGGTCCTGAGCTTCACTCCTAGGTGATACACGGACGCTGGCGAGCCTTTCCGCGGTAGTAGATACCTCTTCTTCCAAGGCTTTAGGATCCGACGAGTCATCCTCAGAATAATCCTCTGTACCAACCTCAGAATTTGCTTCCCCAACAGTATCCTCGGCAGGCTCAACTCCAGACAGGCTAGGTGTTTCCACAGGGACCTCAGGAACCTCGGCAGGCTTAGCAGGCTTAGAGCTAGCGGCTCCCTTGCCTTTAGAAGTACCCTTAGCCATAGTATTTGCTGGATAGTAAATCGATGTCAGACAGTCTAGAAGCAGTACACTACTGTAACTACTATTTAACTGAAAAATATGTAAACTTCGATGGAAATTACTAGGTTTCAAACTATATTAAACTAAAATACAATTTAGTCAGTTAGGATTTAGCAGTGGGTAGCTTGTGTAAGAATGATCGGGACCGCCTCTTGTTAAGAGCCTAAATATCCTCGATCACACAGGGCGTACCTCTAGCTGTTCTTTATTGAATAATTTTCACTAGAAGTACTAAGTGTTCATGACCACTTGCCTAATTTTGTAAATAGACATAATAACGTAAGTCACGTTAATACATTAGCTGATATAAATAAAGTTCCATCTGAAGAAAAGTTAAAAAAAAAGAAAAAAAGACTTATTGGATTTTGAGATTGGCGGGAGGACCAAAAATCTATAAGTAGTAGTTCGAGATTATAAAATT
>LUCW03001722.1:0-2500 GCA_001586965.3 Sphaeroforma sirkka
TTATATATGTGTGTTTGTATATATATATATATATATATATATGTGTGTGTGTGTGTGTGTGTGTGTGTGTGTGTGTGTGTGTATATATATATATATAGATATATTTTATATTTTATATATATATATATATATGCAGTGCTCAGTTACCAGCATGAAATTGTAGACCACAGAACTGACGCCGATTTTCTTAGTTGTGGAATCGCCCGCCACGGCACCCTGCATATAAATAGGCATAAAATTAGTCCCCACGCACATCGCACTGAATATGCATGCAACGTACAGCAAATCTTTGAATACGTATAGGTACAAACCAGAAGAGCCCAGATAGCAGGTTTCTTAGCCGTTGATCCAACGATATCTAGACTAGTCCGGTCACGTACTGCGTAAATTTCTATCCGTATAGGTACGAACCAGAAGAGCCCAGATGGCAGGTTCCTTAGCCGTTGGCCAACGATATCTAGACTAGTCCGGTCACGTACACCTATAAACCATTTACATACGTTACGCTGGATGTGTCCAGCCTTAGTATAGTAATATATATGTATGTTGTGGAGGACGTCCTATGTACGAGCTAATCTATCCTTTCTAGGCCGGCCCACCAACCTAGTACTAGGTTGGTTGGTTCAGTCGTTCACCTTCTCTCACGTTCCCATTCACTAAATTGACACTAGCAGATGTTCTCCTTCAGATCTGTATTGACAATATGTGGAAACATTCTATTGGTGTACGACGCGCAATGTCACATTGATACTATGCAATGTTGTATGAGATCAACAAGAAGCAAGCACTTACTTACCAAACCAAACGTGTACATAAGAAGCATCTCTGGTGGGCATGTAATAAGTTTCGATGTTTTCATGCTCCAGCTGAGACGCTCCAGCTGATTCGTGCCAAGTGGTTTGATCTGATACTTTCAGGGCAAATATCTCTCACTCAATACAACACAAAGATTTTATCATAAGAAACATACAGCACGAATAGGTATGATTTCAACAGTGTATACAGCATGGTTATAGCATGGTTATGGAACTTTAATACATCCTTCAGACACACTTCAAAACATATGCCATTGAGCCTGAGAATATCATCGAGCCTGACTAATTTCCTTTCAGAATTACATTGTTTTATCACACATGTGTACATACACCTGTATGTATAACTTTATCCACCCCCTCAGGCGGACACATCACATACCAAAGTCATGCCCGAGGTTCTAATGATATCGTTGAGTCGACAAATCTCCCTCTCCAGACCCTCCACATTGCACGTCTCCTCATCGAGTGCCGCCTGGACTCCCTCTAACCTGGTGATCGTTTCGCTCAGCCGGCTATGTAGTGCATCATACAGACTTTGTGTCTCTGTGTCTACTTCACCCATTAGAAGTAAGTTGTTACCAAAATTAGGTTTGCTCTGAACAAAGAGATGACAAGGTATAGAGTCTGTGTAATTACACCCTTACGTGGACGTGGACTATATCCATATCCGAGCTACCGTAATACACAGTCGCAATGAATCGTACAGGTTTTGCGTCCCTGCGCCTGCATAGTACATTGAATGGTGGAATTCGCCTTTGTCAAGTTTTCATACGAAAATAAGTGTATATATATATTGGTTCTGAAGTTTGTGATTAACAGATGCTATTTAGTTATATATATATATATATATATGTGTGTGTGTGTGTGTGTGTGTGTGTGTGTGTGTGTGTGTGTGTGTGTGTGTGGGTGGGTGGGTGGTGGGTGGGTGGGTATATATATATATATATATATATATATATGAACACAATTTCATGCATACCTGTTGGCAGGGCCTGTTTCGCCATTTGCACTTGAGTTAATATACTGTGCCTTTGTGAGGGACATGTGACGTCTTTCTGGGGTTGTTCGGTGTCTCGACTATTGACAAGGTGGATGTGCTGGATGTAGTGTCCCGTTTCAACTGAGCTGATAAACCGTGATGCCATGAGGGGGCAAGTAGAACGGTTTGTGTTTAGGGTCATGGTAGAGGATGACGGTTTAAAAGGTTAAGGGGTTGAGGATCCCAAGTAAAAGTGCGAAGACAACACGGAGTCAACGGATTACCAGGGAATTCTAAAGAAAGAGAAAGGCGTGGCATAGTATCGTGTAGGTTCCAGTTGATACTACATACTCAAGTGTAGGAATATACGAAGTACAGGCCCTGGGTAATTCGTCTAATAAACTTGAGGTGCTCTATAACTGCAGAACGTTCCAGTAGTCTTCCTCACTACCACCTAATCTACCGCCAAAACGAATACATTTTGCTCAAACACCAGTGCTGCTGCTGCGTCAAAGTGCACACATACAGTGCCTTGGCGCTACTACAACACTGATCTTATTCAATGTGACCTTATGCGCACAACTTTACCAATATATCGTTTAAAATCCCGTCTACTGAGGACATCATTAGAAGGTCTGCATACCTCCACTGTCGCTTCTGTACGAACCATCTCATGCACATGAACAAACTTTACCATCATCACATG
>LUCW03001722.1:7500-15000 GCA_001586965.3 Sphaeroforma sirkka
GCAATGTTTACAATACATAACACAAATCGTAACGATATGTACCATCTAGAATAATCAGGGTAGAGAAACATTTATTTAGTTTTTTACTGTAAATTCCGAAGACATACCGGTAGGTTCAACCATCTTTGTTTCCCGCCAAGAAAAGACGCGGTCCGACGGGCAGCTTTGTAAATACGCATATGTCAGAAATATGGCATATTTATGTCATATTTTTAAATACGGCATATTTCAATTTTTGTATACCAAATATTATTTTTTTGCGCATACTTCTGAAATCAACACGCGTATTACGTATTTTTTTGCCAAATTTCATATCATTTTTATTTTTTTACATTTTAACGTTTTCAGGCATATTTATTATGCAAATTTTTCGCCATACATATTTTCGAAACCGATGACAGTTCACAGTCCACACAGACTCACAGAATCATCACATACCAAAATGGTACATATTTATTTTTAGTTTAAAATTACATACCACAGTTCTAAATATTTCCGTTCAATTTTTAGTTTTCTGTTCAATTCTCAGTTTACTTTAAAAAAAAATGTGGGTTGTAAGTGTATTTGACTTGTGACTCATCACTCTGTGAATCTTGTGAGGCTGGTTGTGACTTGTGAGTTGTGAACTTGTGACGCTCTAAAATAAAAGCCACTGTGTATATTTTTTTTTAAAACAACATTTGTATTTTGTGGTCCCTCCGGCGGTCCGGCCTCATTATCAAAAAAAAAAATCATTTCAGTTCCCAGACTCCACTCTCACTCCAGACTCAGAATGAGCAGAGTCCAGAGCCCCCAGGCTCACAGAGTCTCAGACTGCCCAGAGCGAGTCCAGCTCCAGACTTCTAAGTCCTGTCCTCCACCTTTTGCTGTGTTCGCACAGAGTCATATGTAGAGTTGTAGAGTGTATAGACTATAATAGAGTAGACTGTAGACCCATATGTGGGCCATAGCCTTCTGAATAATTTTAAAAATGACTCAATTTTCAGAAGGCTACATATACTTTTCGATTGAGTCTATACTGATATACTCTATACGACACCCGTGAGTCCGTGACTATAAAGCTAGTATCGCCGTGCTACAGACTTGTATACTGTATTCCGATATGAACCAAGTGATATTTAATAATAATAATAAATATATTCTGGAGAAAAAAAACGGTTAATATGTATTGAAATCACAGAACAGGACAAAATCCCATGGACCAGTGAAATTTACAACAGAACGAGACAAAACAAAATTCAACATTGTTGAACTAAACACAAAACCAAACGATTATTTATTCATAGCCTTCTCTCTTCCTGGGGACAAATTTGATAAAATATACAACATCCGGTACTATATTCAATGTCGTATATACTGAGTATTTCATTAAAATGTGATGATGTAAATATGCCAACGGCTAGAGCTCGTCGAGCTGAACAAATCGTCCTATGGATGTCTTAACAAAAATTTAATAAATATATCATATAGTAATAGGCACTGAAAAGTACAGTGCAAATGATAGTATCGGATCCTGTATCTCAGCTGTATAAGCTGTACAACCCGATATAATGCTAATTTTGACATTTTTTTGTAGTTGCTTAGAGTTTGCTGAGTCGATGCTCGACGTAGCATTCTGTGCAGAGTCTGCGCAGACGTACATAGGCAAAAGGTGCCACGTCGAAGCCGTTTCGCGAATCTCAGCTTTCTACAAAGGTCTCCCGAGCATTTAAGTCCCTGAGACTTACTTTCAACCTCAGAGAAAACTCTTCTTACTATCGCATTCCCCTTTCCACGCCGGACGTGCTGTCAGCTTACACTCTTGGTCATCGAGTATTCCAGTACGAGTTGCCATCCTGTCAGTAGTCACATGCATATCTAGAAGCTCTCTTGTTTCAGGATTATTATATAAGAAGAGGCTTGCACAAACTGAGTTGGTCAGGCTCAAGTCCATAAAAATTTCGTGTATGCGCATCTCCCAAGATCTTGTAAAGTGGCCTTCTTCCATGCTATTAGTATTACTGCGGAGGTTGTTGTATATATCGACTGCAGCTCGCCCTTTGTTATAATAGTCACTGTAAACGACAGGGTACTGTATCTGATACCCGTTTTGATTTGTGTACCTATACATTCGCTTTCCGGTACGATGTACTGTACCTCACGCTGCCGCGCACAAGCCTTTATACTGGGCATCCTTAAATACAAGGGTGTATAAGTCGTTCTGCCCCTGAACAACCTCTCTAGTATAATCAAAAGCACGTTGTAGTGCCGACACTATATAGTGGTTTGCCGGCCATGAGTCTTGATTTTCTCGCCGGGAATCCCTTTTGGCCACGTCGAACGCTTTTTTGCGATGAACATACCATAAAGGCCGAAGTTAAGCAACACGTAGAAACTTGAGCACTGAAAAGCCGCTATCCATAATAACTTTACGGCCCGTACCTCTTATACCATCTGTCAACCGCATAACAATAGATACCGTAGAAAGCATCTTGTTCTCTGTGTGACGCTGCGGTGGTAGATACGATATACTTTAGTCTCACATAAATCAAGGCGGAAAATGATATTGCTTGCACAACACGCGATAGTTTTCCATTCGTTGCCAAACTGTTTAGGTTTACGAGGACAATGGATCTGGGCGTAACCCATAGAGTTATCCCAGCCCATCATAGTCTCGTCAATGCAAACTTTATCGCTGCAGAAGAAATTCTTGTCCATATTTCTGTTCCACTCTTCGACCAGCCGTCTCATGTAGTAACCACCATCATTACGTTCTTCCGGGGTAACCGGGGCCGATCTCCGTAAGTACCTTTGTATATCTGTGTATAATTTTAAAAAAATAGAAGACGGCTATGAAAAGCGTTGTATTTTATTCTAGCTATTTCAGGTGATAGGTGTAGATTATGTACCGAAAACTGATACTTGACTGTGTATCGTTATTAAAAAATAAAATAAAAGATACTTCGTTGTGGTGTACACGATTAATAGTTCGGTACTTCGTCCAAGGTCGCCTTCCGTGGGGTGTGGGCCCATAAATATCGACCCTACCTTTGAGAATGGACCGGATGCGGTTTTGGACACGAGGTCACGTGTGTCGACTGTCGTATAGTTACAATCTCCCCACTGAAATGTTTATTGCTTTTTTAAGAAAGAAGAAAAAAGAATACTAAAAAATTAAAACAAAAAAACAAATTATTTACTGTACAATGACGTAAATATTTATATACATATGTATAAAATAATAATAAACACAAAATAAGCATGTGCATAGCCTTCTGAAAATTTATAACAGGTTATGGGTGTCAATGTAGAAGGCTATGTTATGGGAGTATGGGTGCACGTTCACACTTCACAGCAGTGAGCTGAGAACTAAGAAGTAAGAACCGGTCATTCATCCTGATTTTCAACCCTAAATATTTCCAAAACTAACTGTTCCATTTTGTTTAAAATGAAAGGAGGCTTTTGGCAGATCATAATAATTCCAAAGTTTTTTTTGCCTAGTTCAAATTTTAATATACACCTATTTAAATAAAAAAAGATGGAAGATAAAATGGACTTTTTCTGCACCGAATCGTCTTATGAGGCCGGATGGTCTGAAAAGTCGAGTTTTAGGTTTCCCCCTTTGGAATCGGGTTATGGCCAATTGTACATCGCTTCAAAAGTCCCGGATTGTAAAACTTTGTGTGCTGAACTTGTCACAAAAATTTAGTCGACTATTATTGATCTATGGTGCAGAGGGGCAAGAACCTGCGCCTCCGGGTCAATTTTCAAACTTGAATAGCTTATCGAGTTTTTAATATTTTCTATAAAAAGTGGATCGGCGTGTAGCCCTGGACGAGACGCGTCGATAGAGGCTATGTTCATTATTCCCATTTTTTGGACCCCGACCCCTATACCCCCCACCCAACCTGTAAAATAGAACACTAGGCCAAATCTACTTTTGGAACTCAAAACCCAATTTTCACAATTGATGATAACGCCACGTCTTCAAAATATTAATAAACACAAATTCACTGCTGTGCATTAGGTGTGTACTCGTGTAGTACATACACTGGTAGTGTTATTTACTCTCTCAGTGGTAGTGTGTAATGTGTACAGGCCTCATAACGTACAAGGTATGTAGCTGAAAACGTACTACGTTTTACGTTAACGCACACAACCTTTTGGTGTTTCCAAAACAAAACACTAAAAAATAAAAGGAAATTCAGGAACTGTTCCATATAGATCATCTAGTGACAAATATACATTGGTCCGGATCCAAAACTTTAAAAGTTCAATTTATATATCAGGTAGTCGCCCATATTTTGGCAGATATAGCTGGGCGGCATTTGCCAATATATTGGCAGTCTTCATTGCCAAGGTCATGTAACGTACTAAAACGTATCCCGTATACCGCTAACTCAATGTTTTGAAAACGTGTTTACGCTTAACGTAATGAGCCCTGACTGTGTGGTTGTGTACCATACAATGCCAGTTTTTTTTTTTAAATAAAAGATAGTGTACAGTGCATACTAATATTTTTTGTTTAAATATAAACTCTTTTTTTAAAATTGGAGCATATTTGGTTCCCCTATTGCAATAAATGTTACCAAAAATAGGGTATGTCCCCAAATAAATATTTGTTTTTTTGGTTTTGAAAAAAAGACGCGCGAGGACGAGTAAAATATTTTTAACCTTTTTTTATAAAAACAAATACATAAATAGAGTGACTAAATAAATTTTTATCAAATGAAGTCGAGAAGTGCGACAAATCACAAATGGAACGAACTTTTTTTTATAAGATTTATTTAAATAAATTATTAAAAAAAGCAATGACCAACAACCTCGACCAGTCGATTGCTGGACTGCTGATTGCTGGACTGCTGAGTGCTGGACTGCTCAGCGCTGAGTGCTGGACTGCTCAGCGCTGAGTGCTGGACTACTCAGCGCTGAGTGCTGGACTGCTGAATTGTCGACCGTCGTAACGTCGACTGTAGAGTTTAGGGTGTAGGCTCGACGCAATCACGAAGGTTAAAAGATGTGCAGCGTTCACGGAAGTATTGAAAGTAACTTGACACGCGATCAGTTAAGCTCATACCAATACCGTGACCTGACCAACGAGACCACACTGCCATGCCTCGACCCAGACTCAATCGATCAACTAGTTGTTTATCCGGACAAAGAGGCCTAAATCACCACACAATATGGGAGTCCGAATCAGACAACGGTACGGAAGAAGTTCGAAAATCAGTTTCGTGTCTAAAAGTTTCTAGGAACAGCGCCGTCTATGCGTCTATAGAATCTCAGCAATTAAGCGGTGCAGTCAAAACGTTCAAGTCTATGCAAGAGCACAAAAATGTTGGACAATCCGTTTCGGTATCTCCGCGCGAAACCAATTCGAGTGCGATCCCTTATCTACAGCATCCTAACTCACCGTCGTACCACAATGATGTTGCCATGAAGGCGTCTGATTCGCCTACGATTGTGCCCAACGCTAGTCCTGTCCACCTGAATCATCCAAATGCTAGGGTCGATCAGCACTCTCCATCTGGTAGAGGTCTTTTCCTCAAAACAAGTCCTCGCCCGGACAAATACGTCCAAATAGTCGATATGGCTTCCGCAGTTGGTCGGGATCACGGGCAATATGCAGTAACAAGCATCCCAAGTCACACTCAACATCCGAGAACGAAAGATAATCAGAATTATCACTGTGGAGATAATGATGATTTAGATACACAACGAGAGCATAAGACGCAACGATCTGAGAAGCAAAGTTTTGGTCACGTAGAACCAAGAAATATTCAGCGATCATGTTCAGTCTCTGCCAATCGCCATGTTCCTCCAATCTCTTCATTCAAGCGGAACTCCTCGCTTGATATATCTAATATGGAAGCATTACCTATTCATCCTTCTGTGAAGCGCAATTCCGTGTCTGATATATCAAGTTTTAGAGTTTTACAACCCTCATTTGTTCGTAGTTATTTACATACCCCGGGCGGTAGAGAGAATATGCATTCACCTGTAGAACAGACTAGTGCAGATAACAGCCAATTACCGAAATCACCTGTGAATATGAAGCCGAATAATAATAGGAGAAAAAGCTCTGATAAATCCAGACCACTGGTGTATTTGCCGCCCGAGACTCTCAGTGACGTAACGGAAGGGTCACGACCAGCAACTGACGCGTCCAATATAGCGAAGAGTTTGTTGTTCGGTGCACAATCTAGTATCCGTGTTAAGAAATCTGGTGATAAAAAACAGAAGAAAGAGAAGACAATCCCCGGAAAAGTGCGAGACAGAAAAGAGCTTAATCACTCAGATGTGAAAGCAAACAAAAACGATTCTGGGGGCAAAGGCAGCGAAAGCTTACTAGCCAAGCCCGCATTCGTACAAAACATACTGAGAAGCCCTTCACCGAAAGGGGAACGAAGTAATGGCCTTCACAGCGGTATATCACTTCCTGAGAATGATTTACGAAGTAAAGTCAAAGAAACAGGGGGAACTCTTAAGACCCGGTCAAAAAAATCCAAAGAGCAAAGTGCAAGCTCAAAGTTGAAGCAGTACAACGACGAGCAACAACGCGCCGCTGATCGGGACGTGTCGTCGCTTTCTGGAGAAGAAAATCTCGACGCGGAATCGGACGAAATAACTGTGAGTCTGACAATGGAAGAGTTCCTGTTCGAGAATGCAGCTCAAGTGGAGAAACTGGAGCCCAAGACTCAGATGAGTATGGAGGAATTCCTCTGTGAGAGCCGCGTAGGGACACAGACCGTGGCCGACGGCATTCCGTGTTGAGATGAAAGTGTATCTACCGACACACTTTCTCGTTAACGTTGTTGTAGACGTTTTCAGGAACATGCGTCGTATCAGTGTATTGGCTGTGAATGTAGTTTACGCGAGACAAGGTAAAATATTGCACAATTCCTATTTGATCTGTTTGTTGCACAAGTGGGGAAGAACATTTTCAGACTTGTCAATGATTGTCGAATTCTGATTTTTATGACGAATAGTCGGCTACGGCTTTGTCTCGTTATTCCCAACAACATTTTAACGGTTCAAATTTTCTTATAAATAAAGTTACAGCCGATACAAAATCGGCTCACCCAGCATGTTTTATTTCGAAGGCTATGTTTAGCAAAAAAAAAAAAAGATGTACTTTTCAAACACACACACACACTGTCTGTCTGTCTGTCTGTCTGTCTACTAAAGAGAGAGAGATGGGCTCAACACAAGAGTACATCATATTAGAGTGTTTTTCCCTCTACTCTAGTAGAGCGAGAGAGATATGGATCAACATGAGAGTATAGTATTTTTAAGGGTGTTCAACATAATAGTATAGCATTTTAGGGTCTTTTCCCTTCTACTAGAGAGAGAGCGTGTGTAGAGATGGGTTCAACATAAGAGTATAGCACTCAAGGGTGTTTTTCTCTCTACTAGTAGAGAGAGAGATGAGTTCAACATAATGAGAGTAAAGCATTTTAGGGTGTTTTCCCCTCTACTGGAGAGAGAGATGGGTTCAACACAAGCCTATAGCATCTTCGT
>LUCW03001722.1:20000-54699 GCA_001586965.3 Sphaeroforma sirkka
CACACCCTTACCCATCACACAGTCTCTGAACAAAGTGCTCGACATTGAGAAAATCTCGAAGCTCAAGTCTGCACACATCGGCGCTCTGTGGCTGGCTCGATACGAATCAGACGACAGTCGTAGTGGCGTGGGGCTCGTACGCGACCGCATGTCAAATCATACAGTCTATGCCAGAGGAAAGGGCGCACCTATGGTGTGTGTCTGTGTCTGTGTCTGTGAATGTTTGTGTTTGTATACATAGAAAGTGTACCATTAATGATAGTTTATATAACAGGGTACAAGTTTCACCGGAGACGGCTCGACTCTGGGGTGTGTGTGTTTCTGACGTTTCATACTATGTATACCTGATATAGATTTTCCTCTGGTATTTGTGGTTTTATATTGTTTATATATATATATATATGTATGTTTATTTATATCCATATAACAATATCTATGTCTATATCTATACCTATTATAAATACCCCTGTTGTTTTGTGTTTTTCTATTGCATATATATATATATATATATATATGCAATATATATATATATATATAAATGTATACATATATACAATATATGTATGGCTTTTTTTTCGTTCGTTGAGCGACTCTATTGACCTGTTGCTTGGTGTGATCTATTGGTCACATATGCCTAGCTAACTGTGACCAGCTCTAATCAACTCATATTTCCTTCTCAACAGTTTGTTCTGCCCTTAGCTCATGAAGGAGGTACGCATGAAATGTTCCTGTCTGAGTTCAGAAACGCACAGTGCTTTGTGACATCATTGTTAGAGTACCAGACCAAAGGACAAGATGCTCGCCCGGCAATAACCATCACTTCGTACACCCATTTCGCACAGGTATGTGTTATGTGTGAGTAGTCTATTTGCATGTATTAGTTAAAAATTTGTCAGCATGCATCTATTTGTCTGCTAAGTTTTTATCAGGGTATTTTGACGTAGCTGGTCGTTCGTGTGTGCATATAAATTCGTCGTAGGAGGCGTTGCGTGTTGTATGTGGATTTTAGTGGTGGACATTATATAGACGCAAGCTCGTGTGTACAAAATATCTTGTGCTTGGTATATATGTATTTATATATATATATATATATATATATATATGTATGTATGTATGTATGTATGTATGTATATATATATGTGTATATATGTATATATATACGTTTAAATATATATATATATATAGTAAAGATAAAGATATTATATAGATATATGTGTGTTTGTTTGTGTGTGTGTGTAACTATATATTTATATATATATATGTGTGTGTGTGTGTGTGTGGATGTATATGATCAAGTAGTTGTCTCCGTATGTATCGACTATCATACAAGTGTGCGAGTCTTTTCTGCTACGTGTAGGGAGACCCATATAGAAGATTGATTAAATACCGTGTTTCTTTCATCTTGGACAGGAAAAGGACCTGGTGCTTGTCTTGGCGGAGTTCAACAAAGACATGATCACAAAGGCGGGGGCAGCTTCCTTACTTGGTCAGGTATTTGCATGTTGTTTAATATAATACTTTGTGTGATTTAGATACGAAAAACGCGATTGTTTTGAACTATGATGTTTCTGCTCGTAGAATAGTTGTCTAATTGGATGTTTCCGTACGTGATGCAGGTTGCGCCATCAGAAGCGTGCATACAAGCCACCAATCTGATGTGAAGCCTTGTTGATATCTGTGCAATTCGTACACCTTACTGACTACATAGCCGAATTTTATGATAACTATCAAGTATTTCACTGTTTTCTTATTTCACTATTTTTCTATTATTTTATTTTATTTTCTATATTTTGGCTGTAGTAGCATATGCACTGTATCACCTTGCAAGGCGATAAAAGTCGGACACTCATCG
This sequence comes from Sphaeroforma sirkka, assembly GCA_001586965.3. Classification (NCBI taxonomy): domain Eukaryota; class Ichthyosporea; order Ichthyophonida; genus Sphaeroforma; species Sphaeroforma sirkka. The sequence goes on from LUCW03001722.1 coordinate 21,853, forward strand.
AACAGCTATGTCTGTCAGACCATGATTTGCCATAAACTTGCTGGGCATTGTTGGGTTTAACATATTACCCAGGTATGGCCTGCAAAACAATCTGAGCTGACTCTAAAATTAACTTAAAACCGGATTTCCATTCTCCACGAATAGCTGGAAGTGCTTTACAACCAAAGCACAGAGGAGCAGTTTGCGGTGGTGCGACAGTTCAATCATGACCCCCAGAACTTCGACATCCAAACACTTATCCCCAAGGCAAAGGCAGAGGATTCCACCGCCCCGGCCGAATGAGAAGCCACGCCAAGCATGGACATTAGGCTTAGATCACCACATGAAAGTAGAATGTCCTCCATGCACCACTTGTAAGGTAACAGGACCTTGATACCCCACATGTGAGAAAACAAGGCTTAATTGCGGTGTATATGGGGGAATTGAATTGGACACGCAACATTCGGTCCAACGCACAGACAGCACCAATCGATTAGGGCGGATATATTGATATAGCAAGCTTGAGAAGAGCACGTGTGTGCCCTCTTTTCACGCATACAATCGAAGCCAAAGTATTTCTCAAGACCAATCGGCTGGGCCGAGTCGTGTGAAGAAATACGTGCGTTGAATAACACGTGAGGAGATCATGGCTTAAAATATCTCATGTGCGAAAATAGGGGTTGCGGAGAGCACTTGTGAGGAATTTAGGATGGATATAAACACGCGTGACGAAGTAAGGGCTTAAAGCTAGTATGGACTGTCAGTCGCTGCTTACTCATACTGCAATCAGAGGCTTGGTCTTATGACCAAAACTAACCTTAATAAAGTACGGTCCAGTATTCGATATAGAGATTAGTATAGCGCTGCCTACCGCCTACCGTTGTGTCAAGTCTTGACCCAGACACCTGTACTACACACAGGAAGACGTAGTCGCACACCACCGAGTGATTTAGATATCGGACAACACTCTTGTGCTTATAGTTTAAATAGGTAGTTCAAGGGCGGACCGCTATACTCGTTTGGAGAGGAAGGCAGAAACTTGGTAAAAAAAATGATTACAGGCTGCAAGCACGGGGAAGGTTGTTTTAGGCTTAGCACTTTGTGCAATTCAGATCCCAGTCGCATAGCAAAGCACATTTGGGTCCTTGTTTGAGGTACTAGCGGGCAAGTAGTTGGAGCCTGGCATAAACACTATGCGAGGTATTGGAGTTTTAACTCGATATTTGCGTACTTTTTCTGTCGCTATCAACTTGTAAAAATCTTTGCAGGAAAAGAACTTACAATCACTAAATGTCTGATCAGTGAAACCTGCACTGTTCCCGGGCGGCAATCGCATACAGAGGCACCGATTTGTACCAATTCTGACTAAAAAGGTATCGACAAGTTCAAGACAGACTTCTGGATGTGTTTGTGTTCACTGCCGTATGTGCCGTAGCAAAAGATAATACAGTAATAGTGTCCAACAAGGCGATCGGTACGTATTGAACTGAACGATTTAACGAACTTGGGTTGGATCCCACCGATTTGGTTTATAGTACTATGGAGTTTGTGAAAACTCTATTATGTGGTATGTTTATATATTGATATGTGTATTCTGTTGATATTTCTTGGCGTAGTAGAAAAATTCATAGTATAAGCCTATCGCTCGTATTACACTCCAGAGCCAATATATCGTAATTTGACGGTTTCGGCGTGACGTCGGCATCTGTGTGCGACTTTGGTCTAGGCATATTCGATGCATGTTTCTGTCGATAATAGCTGGAACAATTCTGGTGACAGTGAGGCGAACTGCAAAAACTGACTGTACCAAGAACATATTGTGGGTACCTAGATTGAGCATATCATGCTGTTCCAACAAGCATATGTTACTATAGAAGGAGCATACGTACTTTGCCGTGAACACAAAGTCTACAGTATTGATTCCGAGGTGTGGAGATCATCATATGCCCCTTTTAAAACCAGAATTGGTTCATCAGCAATGCTCAGAACTGACCCTAGTCGGACACCAGACTCTCAATTGTCACATTGTTGGATTGAGGTACAACTTCAAATCAATACAAACCTATCGACCGCCACGGTGGTGCCAACTGCCGAGCTTCATGTCCGGTAACAAGGCAAGAGTAGTACAACAAAAACTGTCTGCAAGTATGCCTGGATATAGACTGCCAAGAACTGACTAATTAAGGGCAAGCTGTGCCTGTCGCCAACAGTTAGACCACTTGTATTCCATTGCGGTCACAAGATACTTATGAGTTGGCTGCTTTCGATTTACATCCTCACTGTTGACTCCGTAACAACGACAAAGCCCAAACGTGCCACAGTCTGGCGCACTTTGATAATCTCTTGCTTGCTTTCTGAATTATCGTACATTGTCAACACGCCCGCAGATTCGAACAGTTCTACTAAGTCCTTCAAGCTCTGTTCCAGCACGAAATCAAGTTCTGACACTACTAAACCTTTCTTTGCTATTAAACCGGCATATATCTTCTTAAATGAAGCTATCTGTCCACTGGCGATGTTTACTGGATAAGCTGCACCAGGCACCACATATTTTTCCAAAAACGCTTGAGCTCGCCTTTCCCTTTCTTCGACAACTGATATTGCAATGCATTCTTCAGAGCTGTCTCCCAGGAAAGCTAACAGATTGTCGGCATCGCGAACAAAGAGCAAGATTTCCTCACAAAATCGCTTTTTTGCGCACACAAGTAGCACGTCATAGAGTTCATTATCTTGCAAGATTGGATCTAAACTCGAATTTACAAGACTCCCGCGCCGGGGTGTGGGCCTCTTGGAGTTGTAAGATAGCTTGAGACGCACCCAATATGTCTGCCACAATGCAGGGCCGATCAGTTCTATTTGCGTCACCCAGACCAGGATAATGATTGAATGAAATTGATCGAGCATATTGCAGATGGGGTGGAGCAGGGAGAGAAGGAGCCCTATATAGCACAGGGTGAACAATACCACAATACACATGTGGAGGGTCATAGCAAACTGTTTCTGAAGATACTTGCAATCCCTCAGTGTGACAACATAGAATATGATCTCAATGACGATAAGGCCGAACCCCACCCTCGCGCCCCAACCAATCAACCAGAAGTATTCAGGAGGTCCGAACGCCAGCCATATCGTGCAGTTTGTGACAGCGCATTGAACAACAGCTCGCAGAACAAGCCATTTGTACTGCACATCGTAGACAGACTTAACGAACACCAAGTACATGGCACGCAAGCGAAGAAGGGGGGCCATGATAAAAAACTGAAGACAAAAGCTGATTACAAAGGAATTCACCGCCAACCTCCAATTGTTGTCGCGCCAATCACTGTACTTGAGGGTGCTGTACTGCGAGTTCAAGTCGGCCACGAGTATGACCACAGTCATCGAACACACGTGGAACAGGAAAATCGGATTCAGTACGGCCAAGGCTGGGTCCCGGATATTAAGGGTGACCAACACGCATACCGTGAGCACCATCAACATGGTAAGACAAAATACCACCCCAAAATAAATATAAGCCTGTTGGTGATAAGGTGCTGAGTTCAGAGAATACTTGAGCCAGATATTCTGAGATGCCGCTTCAGACACATTATCATTCTCTGTCAGCAGATTTTCACAGTAGAAATGCGCTACACCTACATAGATCCATGCGGGTGTCCACAACAACAGCCAGTATATATAAGTCTTATACTTCTGCCACAATTGAACGACGATATGCCTATTACTATCACTGCTTGATAGGTTCATCACCGGTATACTATTTTTCCTCCTCGTCGTTTCTGACAGGCAAACTGCTGAATTGTAGGCGTTTGTGCCAGAATGACTTATAGCGGAACTATCCAATATAGGCCTCGTGGTCACAATGTCGATCGCTCCGGGCTTCGTCAAGTTGCTGATCTTTGCATACTTGTTGACATCTGATTGCGTGTATGCATTCCCATTTTCAAGTTGGGTGGAGCTACTACAACTCATGCTGTCCAAGTTGTTTGCTGAGGGAAGTACAGTATATGCAGGGCACCTCCTCTCCGTCGTGTTTCTTGATGTATTCGTGTTCTGCGTTGTCGCTAAGTACTTCCGTGGTGGTGGTTGTGGACTGGTAGGATTGGAATCTGACCCTAATTCGCTGCGGCACTCGGGATTTGTCACAATCTCTATATTTGCACTCTTTTCTCTCGGAAACACTTCCATATTACAACAGACCTGGGCTGTTGCTGTTGAAAACGTATGTTCTCTACGACAGGACTCGTGTTCACCCATTCATACGCCCCTAGGGTGCTGGTCAACGCCTTCCGGTGCTTTCGCATGCGATTCAGCGTCCATAGAAATCACTGAGTCTGTGAATGCAACCGTGTTTCCGGTTCAAAATCGGTTTCTGCCTCCTTCATCTCTACTAATATCCATGATACGGGACTGTCACACCCTTTAAATTGTACCTTGTCAACTTATCAACAGGCAATTACTGTATCAATGTATGGACTAGGATTTACCTCCCGTCTCCTTATTTCTGTTAAAGATTTATCAACATTAGCACCTCCTTTTCTAGAAACGACAAATGCAGTAGTGGAGCAGATTTTTTGTATACTTTTTTAGATATTTACCCTGATGACTCCCTGGAGTCCGCTATAATGGGTAGCCCATAGCCCCATAGGGTCAAGCGGTCAGACAGCCAGCTGACTCGTCAGACTCAGCCGGCTTTGGTTGTTGATATTGTTTTGTGTATAAAAACCCCTTTTTGTGAAATAATATTTTGTTTGTATTGTTTTGCATAGCCTACAGTTATGCGTTTTTTATAAAAAAGAAATAATCATGTCTCCAACATAACATAAATACTCTCCAAATACTGATAATAGAGTTGTATTTATGAAATAGACAAAAATTAGTACATTCAATATAGAAAAATTCATTGCGTCCATTGCGTCCTAAAACAATAAACATTAAAAACATTAAGAATCATAGCCTTCTCCAAGAGATCTAAGACAGCCTCCTTGTTTGGTATCGTGATTTCAGAATGCTATGTTGTAAAAATGTCAAAAAAAAAATACTCTTTAGAATTAAAGCGCTTTTTTTTCAAAAACAAGTTGAAAGCGTTGATTCATTATGTTTCAATTTAGAAGGCTATGTATGATAAATCAAGTTTTAAAAAAACGATAAAAACTATAAAATTTTCAGTGACAGTGGAATAAAACACGGCTGGGACGCCGCTGGGACTAAATCCGTAAAGTTATAGGGGTAATTTAATTGATCATATTCGTACTGGGTCATGACCCTCTACTACATAAAGATTAAAAATATCCCACAACGTTAAATGTTAGATATTGTAGCGCGGATACATCTCTTTTGTTGCACTTACGTTAGGTCCTTGCCGGTCTTAAGGGCTTGACATATGTTAGCAGTTAGACACATGTATATAGGCGTCCTCTGTCTTAGCTATTGCTTCGGATTCGCCCACGGTTTTACAGTTGGCACTATTCGTGTCTAACATACGCCGACCTCTCCTCGGAGGCCGACGAAGAACTAATACAACAAGTGCAATAAATGGGCTAAAATCACGCTAATTACATCTTGAAAGCAAAGTAAACTCAAAAAAGTACGAGTATGAGACTGGTAGGCAACTGGGCCTGAGGTGGTTAATAGTTTTATTGTCACTAGTGCCGTATAAAGACAATACATTTTGTTATTGTTATTATTTTACTAACACAAATCAAATTTGATATTTTTTTTTATAAGAAACAATTTAATGTTTCAAAACTCTTCCACCTCAGAATTTAATATATATAAATGTACCTCTACGATGATTGTTTTTTAAATTAATTATGTCAGTACGAGCGAACGCATCGAGCCACACGTAAATATTTATAAAATAAATATGTAAATATGTAGAAAAAATTACATTTTTTTAAAACATAAATACATTGTAATTTTAACGCTTTAAAAGTTTAAAAATTACATTCTTGCTTCAGTGATAAATATTCAGTTCGAATTTCCAAACATTTTTTTATATTTATTTTCATAGCCTCCTATAAAATTGTAAAATTGAACATTACGTATAGACATATATATAGATATTGACGTTTCTTTCAAGTGCTTCCCATCAGTCATTGCTTTTTTAAAAAAACAAAGACAAGATGAATTATTAACCCCCAGTCCCCCCATCTCTACACATTTTACACTACAATTTTTTTTTAAAAATATGTGAATAGCATATGGAGCCTTCTTTTAGAATTAAACGAAGTAGGTTCACTATCTTTTAAAATAAAAATACAAACGTATTTGTGGGTGCCATGAGCCATCCCCGTCCAGCCAGGGGGACGCGTAGCCATTTTGAATGATGGAAACAATTCTTGAGTTTTAGGGGTTCACGTCAATTTCAAAAGCCTCTTGCTTGTCACGTATTCATCCGATCAAATACATACTAACATCGCCACTCACGTCTATTCGCGGTACCTTTCTCGCTCCCATATAGCTATTCTCGGCACTTCTAGCGTATATATATATATCATATATATATATATATATACATATATTTATAATATATATATATATATATATATATATATATATATATATATATATATATATATATATATATATATATATATATATATATATATATATATATACAAATATAATATATATATATACATATATACATATATACATATATACATATATACATATAAACATATATATATACATATATACATATATACATATATACATATATACATATATACATACATATATATATATATATATATATATATATCCTCACCCTTACATCTATGTTTATTCGATTGAATATTAAAAGTAGACCATGTATCTGAAATACAGTGCCTCTGCAGCACTAGCAGCCGTGCATGCACTGAACGATGTGCCTGGTTGGCTCACTGAACGGTTATTTCATACTGATGCAGTAGAGTGCCCTTGGACCACTACCCCCGCCAACGACACACAATGTCAACAGAGGTATGGAAAATTCGCCAATGACTTATAGATTTATTGCACTTAATGCACTTCAGACGTGAACCATTCCATAAGTCAACCGTATAGTTTCTTTTGAGGCAACAATATATGTATACGTATACGGGTGTATGCTATGATGAATCATGAGAATGATCCAAGATTCGTATATCTCACTAAACAAGTATTGTTGGGTAGGGAGGCATATAATATTCGACTAGCTTGTTTGGAAGTATACAAACCTGCCATTATTAAATGCCTGGGAACTACTCAGTACAATAGGTTGGCTCGCCCACTGTCAATATTTTGAATATTCAAGGTCGATTCATAGCGTGGTTTATCTATTGCGCTGAGTGTCAATTCTGAACGCAGGCTAGTTAACATCAATTGTGTTAGTAAGCAAATTGTCTCAACCGATATCACTGCTATCGCACATACACCAACTCATACACGCTAGTGGTAGATGCTTTAATTGTGAATTCGACCCTTGTCTGGTTGGCTACATTCCTTAACTGCAAATACTTAATAATTATTTCTCACAAGCAGCTCTATCGCTTCCCTCGTACCAAGACAGACTTGCGACCGTGGTGGAGATGAGGAGTGAATTGGCAAACTGCGAACATCCACTCAAAAAAAGTCTCCACACTATAGGACACCGCGGGGCAGCTCTGGTAGCGGTTGAAGAAACGTACAGGTCGTTTCAGGTATCTATAAAAACAAAACGTATGCACGTACATACATGCTTACATGTATACATACTATTAGTGGACATATAAAAACAATATATGCATGAATATAATCATTCAAATACAGTCTTATACACACATACACTGTATATTCACACATACACTGTATATGTGTATACATACCATCTACCGGGTTCAGAGTTGAAGGCATTGTATGATGCTTATGTCAACCACAACCCTTGTCATATAATCGACCTACAATTTTGCTACCCTTTTCCTTGTATTCTTGGTTGTTTTCTAGTTTGTATCGTCGGTGTGACTGCTCGTCGTGTCATTTCCGCCTATCGACTGCTCACCAAGGATACCTCAGGGGATTGTGTGATAATCTGTAACTCCAAAGCAAAATTTACTGTGTTGTGTGCGAACGGTGTTATGTGTGTGAAATTCCCAAACTAGTTCACTTGCGCACACTTCCACTGACTTTGTCTTAATCCAAACATTTGCATCTTTAACTTGCCTCCAATCGTCCGTCGTTATTTTTCTCTAGGTTGCCATTGATTATACTTATTTGCTTGCTGACTGCATATCTATCATCTCAGCACCAATTTCATATCGTAACAATGTATGTCTCTCTCTAGCGTGATCATACAATGCTCCCCTAATTCGCATGTACACCTATCGCATAATTGCCCCAGATTGCAATAGAAAGCGGGGCGGGTTTCATCGAATGCGATGCGTCTATCACTAGCAACCTTGAGTTTGTCTGCCGTCATGATGTATGTGATCTGCATCTAACGACCGACCTTCTGACACGGTTAGTACCTGTAGACATGTTTGAACTATCATGCGCGTTATGATCCGGATGCCTGATGCATATATGTGTATGTATGTTTGTTTGTAGATCTAATGAGTATATACATAACCACATTTATATATATTATCACTAGCAACCTTGAGTTTGTCTGCCGTCATGATGTATGTGATCTGCATCTAACGACCGACCTTACGACACGGTTAGTACCTGTAGACATATTTTAACTATCATGCGCGTTATGGTCCGGATGCCTGATGCATATATGTGTATGTATGTTTGTTTGTAGATATATATATATATGTATATGTATATGTGTATATATATATATATATATATATATATATATAAATATGAATATGTTTACTGATACTTGCATATATATTCATATATATATATGTAGACGCAATACAGTATGGCGTAGGTATATCTCGTATCCTTAACGTTGTTGATTGTGTGGTGGTTAGAGCAAATTAGTCACGCACTGAAGGACTTGCATGCGTATCCCTAGACTTGCACCTATGTCGATTTAGATTTGTTACTTAAATAATCTTTGATCGTGGAAATCATCAGACCTAATTTCGCAGACAGATGCTCCGTACCGTTTCGTCCCGCCATGAACGGAAATGCTGCGGTCGTTTCTTGCTGCACATTTGATTTCGAAACCTCAGAGCTGCTTACTCTGTGTGCCACCGGTGAGCGTGTTTAATTCATATTCAGGGTGCGTATATTTCCATATTTGTTGAGATTTATATATATATGGGTATTGCATGTTTGTATATATATATATGTATATGTTGTGTGTGTGTGTGTGTGTTGTGTATATTAGATTTGCACACACATACATATATCCACACACACATATATATATATCATATATTCATAAATATATATATATATGTGTATGTATGTATGTATGTATATATATATATATATATATATATATATATATATATATATATATATATATATATATATATATATATATATATATATATATATATATATATATATATATAAATATGCATACAATAAGTCGAAATAAGTTGGTATAGATGACTGAGCTATGTCTTACTGTATTTACTGTCTATCACCATATAGCACCGTCCGGTACCAATCCCAAAGCGGCGCATGTGGGAGAATACCTGACACCACCACCAACATACACCAGCAACTTCCGCACAAACGAGTGCCCCAGGCTAGTCACATACAAGGGATATATGGAATACGCTAAGGCGAACGAGGCAAGTGAACAAAGCATGTCTATGGTGATGTGATACAATGTACATATACGTTCGTGGGCTTTATTGAGCAAACGGTCTTAGTCGGGGTAGACCTTGTGCCTACATATCATAATTCCGGTGGTGTATTGTAAAGTGTCGCTGCAATCCCATGTCTGAACGAGCGTGGCGTGGCTGTGTCAAAGGTTCGTCTGACAAGTGGTGAGTGCAGAACAAGTCTTATATATGCCTATCTTGCCCATAATAGTTAGCAGTAAATGACATGCGTACACCATTCAGATCAGCATCATTCCAGAGCTCAAAGGTACATGGAACCCGGATATGGTGTCCTTTCTCGAAGCATCTGGGCTGAACATAGAGTGGTTAGCACATGAATTCGCCTCGCAAATGGTTAATGCAGGATTCTCAGCCCCATTGAACGACAAGTGGGAATTGGCAGCCGGAGAGGGAAGTCTGGGTATCATGCAAACATTCGATCGACGGTATGTTGGTGTGGTTTCACTTGGTTGTATATACTCAATTAGTCCACTGTGTGCGTGATGTGCATGTTTGTATATATATATGCCCGATATATATAATTCGCGTCGGACCCTAGTGCGACTACGTGCCTATGCTAATTGGCGAGTACAAGGTTATCCGCACCTTTGAATGGCAGGAGGACAATACCAGCCGCAGTAGAAAACCTAGTCACCAATATAACAGTCGTTGTGTTTATGTATTATTCTGATTCTGCGTCTGCCTTTGTTTGTTTCCATCTAATTATGCATATATGAACTTGTATTTGGCTTTCCTTGATTGTGCTTGTTATGTATGTATTGTTATAATCTCAATGTGAAGGGGTTGATAATGTTAGTCTGAGGATAGTTTGGACAGATACAAACATTCAATCGAGGGTGTGCGGGTATATATATATATGCATGTATGGTATGTATGTATGTATGTATGTATATATATATAGATATAGTATCTTTGAGCGAAATGTGCTGTTTAAGAGCTTGAATAGGCAATGTATTATCACATATTGAGGATCTGTAGTCTTGTATATACTATATAGAACAGACTTTCAAACACAACAACCCATGATTATATGTTTATGTTCCAATATATATAGAGTTGCCAAGATTTGGAAGGAAGGATCGTATTCACACCTGCCAGTGGAGTATATGTGGAGCACATCTAGGTCGCGCAATGAGAGCCAGGTGTGTGGGACACACTCACCTGTATCAAGTCCAGACTTTTGGATATGTGTTTGTTGTTAAGTTGCTAGGTCTCAGTGTTTAGTAAATAAGTGTCTTCACGTGTTTTATTAACGACCTCTATGCACAACCAAGTATGTGGATGTTACGGATGCACACAGGATATGGATTTTTTTTATAATCTAGTTTTTAAGTTTATAAATTGATGGAGTTTTGCGATTGCTCCTAAAAATAGGTAGTTGTGGATACCATACAATATTACACCAAAGGGTGAATATAGTTATTTAAAGCCAAATACATGTGTACCATCGGCACAGCCTTCTACACTCATAGTCGATTATATATAATCGTACACGTTCAAGTGTTAAATGAACACAATTGCCACTGTGTCCTGTACATACAAACAGAATTGCCACAAATACGCATTGCAGATAGCCCAGCAGAACTATTTCACCTGGATATGCCTACACCTATTCATATCGTTTGAAACATACTCAATTATTCGATTCTTTTGCAGTGTGTAGTGCCCGTTTTATTTTGAGCCATGTAGATATATGTATATATGTATATATATATATATATATATATATATATATATATATTCGTTGGTGCTGTGGCGTTGACTCAAAACAACGTGACTCTTAACCATGCAAAGTATGTAGCTGTTGTCATAATACAACTTCCTGAACATACCGATATCTGTGCAGGTCATTTGTACTGTAATCGAAGACTGTGGGACTGGTGATGTGGTGGAGGACTTGCTGCTAATGGGTGTGGAGCTTTTAAGTCCAGCTATACCTGTACTGTTGGGCGCGAGTGGTCATCTATTGGTGGAGTCACAGGCTTCAAAAGATCTCAAAGATATCTTTAACATAATTTCATCAAAACTGAAGCAGGTATGCGGTAGGTATTGCTCCATTCAGAATGGTGTTGATATATACTTCGGATGTCTTACACCGAAAGGCGTGTTTGGTGCATACGACACCTTAGTACGTTTTGTTCTACTTACGTATCTATTTTATCCTTTTACGGGAATGCTTGGGATTCATTCTGTACCAAACTCTTCCCCTAATTCCTTGTACGCAACAGTAATGTCGCAAACGCGAACTGCCAGGCGACTGTGTGTTCAGCTTCCCCTACAACGTATGATAAGCCCACACAAGAAAACATATATATATATATATATATATATATATATATGTGTGTGTGTGTGTGTCTGTGTTGTGTCTGTGTGTCTGTGTGTCTGTGTGTGTACAGGCTATCCTCCTCCCACCCCAAAATCGTATACCTCGATCTTTAAAGCTACATCTCCTATACTCTACTCAGCATCCCTTAGTTTTACTCCCATGCACCCTATGCCTAAACCCATTGACATGAATCCGAAACCCATTCACCTTAGACCTGAATTCAATTTCCTCAAGCCCACAGCCAAGCACCTTATATTTGAACCTATTCATTCTATACCTCAACCAATTCACCTTAGACCTAGCAAAATTCACCTTAGAGTGATCGGTTCACCTTAGACCTAAGCCCTTCCACCCTAGACCTAACCATTCACTATACCTAAACCCATTCATATTAGACCTATGCCCTTCCACCTTAGACTTGAAGCCCATTCACCTTAGAGCTAAGCCCATTCACCTTAGACTTAGGCCTATTCACCTTAGACTTAAGCCTATTCACCTTAGACTTAAGCCCATTCACCTTAGACCTAAGCCCATCAATCTTAGACTTAAGTCCATACACCTTAGACCTAAGCACATCAACCTCAGACTTAAGTCCATTCACCTTAGACCTAAGCCCATCAATCTTAGACTTAAGTCCATACACCTTAGACCTAAGCACATCAACCTCAGACTTAAACCCATTCACCTTAGACTTAAGCCCATTCACTTTAGACCTAAGCTCATTAACCTTAGACTTAAGTCCATTTACCTTAGACATACGCCCATTCACCTTAGACTTAAGCCCGTTTACCTTAGACTTAGGTCCATTCACCTTAGACTTAAGCCCATTCACCTTAGACTTTAGCCCATTCACCTTAGACCTAAGCCCATCCACCTTAGACTTAAGCCCATTCACCTTAGAACTAAAACCATTCTTATTATACTCTTAGGCCTGAAATCATTCAACATATACCTGAACACATTCTTTAGAACTGAACTCACAATCACCTTATACCTAAACCCATCTACCTTGACACAAACGGGTACATCTCAACCTAAACCCATACCTTTTTAACCTAAACATATAAACATGCAGAGGCCTTTCCTTGGCTCGTGGTCACTTGAACGGTCAGGGTGTATGTCGTCCAATCACCAGCATGGCATACACAACGCAGTCGCCTCCGAGGGCATGCTGGGTGCGTGTGGGTGGTACTATGACAAGGTCTTCGACAAGGCTGTCTTTGGGCAGCATGAAGATGTCTTGCTGGCGCTAGATGTCTTGTTCAAAAAGGTGGGTCTGACCTTCCTCTTCTCGGACTTCCCGGTGTCTGTGTCGATGTACACCAATTGCTGTGCCGATAGGTTCTCAAGTGCACACCCCGTGTAGCGAGGTGCGAGCTATAGTTGGGTTTCTAGGGTTTGCACAGGGCATGTAGAGTGCGCGTGGGTGGTAGTGCGACCAGCGGCACAAGAAGGCTGCATTTGGGTATCCCAAGATTATCTGGCTGGCCCTGGATGTGCTGTTTAGAGATGTAGGCTTGATATTTCCATCCTCCGATTTCCCATAGATTCTTGAGTGCAGCATGCTTAAGTGGGTTAGTTGAGCGTAAAGACTTTAACTGTACTGGACCCCTAAAGGAGTGCTTATCTCTCCAGATGGTCACACTGAAAAGAAAGAGGCTGATACCTGATTCCCCCGTTGTCTCATAAGGAAGTTGAACCCTTCAGAAAAAAGATTAGCCTGTGTACAAGATGGAGACCAACGTATGTAAGTCGCACATACGTTTGTGTATTCGCGCGCTAGTTTATTGCTCTCGATCGTCTTGAACACTTCATGCTGTGTTTGCGTACACATATGCATCTTGGCGAATTGCTACGTATGTTAGGTGTGAGGTGTGGAGTCGTCGGCATCCCAGCAACATACGCGGTGTTTTCAATATCGCATGCGCAACCTCTAGAGCCGCATGAGTCCTCATACATGAAACTATCCATACCCGCCACTGCACTCACAACATCCGCGCCATGGATTTCACACGCCTACGCGTAACACTGAGGCCGTGAGAGATGCTCTCGTACTTGGGTAGGTTATACACGAGGTGTATTGTCTCCCTTGCTGTAGCTAAGTATTGTATATAGCAGGCGCCGTAGATACACTTCAGAATCACATATAAAAGAACACCTTAGGTACATGTAAATAAATAGTCAGGTTACATCCTAACTGTGGTCAGTTTGGTGGCCGTGTACTTCTGAGTTGAGATGTTTCAGCGTGGATTCATGCTGACTGTTATTCATCAACAGGTATAGATTGGGTCGGTTATCCATCAACAAGTATAGATTGGGTCGGTTATTCACCAGCAGGTATAGATTGGGTCGGTTATTCACCAACAGGTATAGATTGGGTCGGTTATTCATCAACAGATATAGATTGGGTCGGTTATTCACCAACAGGTATAGATTGGGTCTGTTTTTCACCAACAGGTATAGATTGGGTCTGTTATTCACCAACAGATATAGATTGGGTCGGTTATTCACCAACAGGTATAGATTGGGTCGGTTATCCATCAACAAGTATAGATTGGGTCGGTTATTCACCAGCAGGTATAGATTGGGTCGGTTATTCACCAACAAGTATAGATTGGGTCGGTTATTCACCAACAGGTATAGATTGGGTCTGTTATTCACTAACAGGTATAAATTGGGTCGGTTATTCACCAACAGGTATAGATTGGGTCGGTTATTCATCAACAGATATAGATTGGGTCGGTTATTCACCAACAGGTATAGATTGGGTCTGTTTTTCACCAACAGGTATAGATTGGGTCTGTTATTCACCAACAGATATAGATTGGGTCGGTTATTCACCAACAGGTATAGATTGGGTCGGTTATCCATCAACAAGTATAGATTGGGTCGGTTATTCACCAGCAGGTATAGATTGGGTCGGTTATTCACCAACAGGTATAGATTGGGTCGGTTATTCATCAACAGATATAGATTGGGTCGGTTATTCACCAACAGGTATATATTGGGTCTGTTTTTCACCAACAGGTATAGATTGGGTCTGTTATTCACCAACAGATATAGATTGGGTCGGTTATTCACCAACAGGTATAGATTGGGTCTGTTATTCACTAACAGGTATAAATTGGGTCGGTTATTCACCAACAGGTATAGATTGGGTCGGTTATTCATCAACAGGTATAGATTGGGTCGGTTATTCACCAGCAGGTATAGATTGGGTCGGTCATTCACCAACAGGTATAGATTGGGTCGGTTATTCATCAACAGATATAGATTGGGTCGGTTATTCACCAACAGGTATAGACTGGGTCTGTTTTTCACCAACAGGTATAGATTGGGTCGGTTATTCTCCAACAGGTATAGATTGGGTAGGTTATTCTTCAACAGATTTAGATTTAGTCCCGAGGATAACGACACACACTACTTTTCACTCGCGCTGAGGCGGAACGTGTTCTGTTTTTAGGCTATAGCTGTGCTCTATATTCAGACGAGAGCTGTGAAATACTTGCAGGCTGGGACCGTCATGAAACGCAGACACATGATAATACTAGAACTGGCACATCTGGAGGGTAACCTTAACAGCCAAATGTAGCGAATCTTAACGATACAGAACTGTATCTGATTTGATTTTTACTATTATCGGATAGTTACTTTGCAAATACAGAGATATTTACGAACTATGTATTGTATTGAGAGTTTAGTAGTTTTAGGTCAAGGTCTACATATACACACCCAGCCTCCTAAATATATTCAAGGAAGCAATGTGTATGCACGCGCTAAACTGCTTGCAAGCAGTCTTACTCCACATTCGCCTTAAACCTATCCAACCCGCTTCTGCTTTGCGCCTCGGCTAGTTCCTGTTGCTTTAAGATCGTCATGCCCACGTGATGTTTGCACACATAGTACGCGTCCACGATGTCGTTGATGGGCGAGACAGTAGTCCCTCTGGTATTGAACACATCGGAAAGGTTGATCCCTACTCAGGGTATAGAGGGTTGGGTTAGGGTTCAGGGTTTAGGTGTCAGCCAGGCAAACAATGCGCAGCTTGGTAGGTAGGGAGTGCGAGGAGTTGGTGTACGTTTTCAAACTCATTTGTATACCCAAGTGTATGCATGAATGTATGTACTCATGTTTAATATCTTAATACGCATGGCATGGTATCGCTGACACCTATATACAGCTTTAGCGATGTGATGACGAATGTGTCTGCACCATGGTCGATGTACAGGATACGATACACATACAGAATACAGCTTCGATTTTGGCATAGACTGTCTAGGAGTACAATTGAGCTAATACACTGAATGACTGATGCATATAAAATGATGATAATATCAGCTCATACAAGAACAAGTAGCATTCAATTACCAGTGATACATACGCCAGGACAGTGCACGTGCTAGATACACACACAGCTACGCAACTGTGTACACTACACATCCTCCTGAGCCTATATATATATATATATATATTATATACATATACATATATATATATATATATACATATATATATATATGTATTGTGTGTGATGTGTGTGTATGTATGTATGTATGTATGTAATATATGTATGTATGTATATATATATATATATATATATATATGTCTATACCATAATGTTATATAAACATATATAAAACATATATATATGCATATGCAATATATATATAATATATAATGATGATGTGCGTGTGATGATGATGAGTGATGATGATGACATATGATTGTTGTTATTGTACATGTATGTATATATAATATTATATATATATATATAATATATATATATAATATAATACATATAATTATATTATAATATAATATATGTACAACATAACATATGATATATACATAATAATATGTATTATAATACCATATAATTATTATATATATGTACTATTATGGCATACGTATGACACATGCCATATTAATACATGCACATCATACATTCAATATGCATGTAGCATGTAACAACATGTAATAAATGCCAAGCAAACATACAATACATATAATAATACATAATATTATTAGCATGTGATGATATAATAATAGCCAATAACACATACACATGCATGTGTGCAATGCCATGCCAACAATATTATTATGCATACATGTTATGTATGTCTGCATATGCCAACAGCCAACATCCATAATATTATGTAATATTAATATATGTAATATATATGTATATTATTACACATAATTGTTATTAATAATGCAATAACAATTAATAATAATATTAATATATATTATAATATTAATAATAATATTAACAATTAATAATAATAATATTCAATAACCATATGTTACAATATATTATAATATTGTATCCAGCCATCGCACATAATTATTGCACAATATACAACATGTCAACAATAATAATTGTGTACATATTGTAATAACATGTAGCAATAATACATGTACACATACACAATGATAATGGCTGTAATAATAATGGTATATGCATATGGCATACACACAATGATATACAGCATTAATATGGTGCATGCCAACCATACGTAGCCAATATTAGGCAGCCAGCATGTTAATATACCATGCCAGCCCAATGGTTATGTGTAGTACAGTAATATTGATAATATTATTGCCAATGGTTATAAGCCATTACCATATTGGCAGCCATGCTTAATACATACAACATTATGCATGCACATTAATAACATAATACAATACATGCAATAATAATGCCAATAATACAACAGCAATAATAACAATATATATGTTACATGATAATATTGTGTATTATGTGTGTATATTATTATATGCATAATTATAATATGTAATAATACATAATAATACTGCCATATAATAATATATACACCAATAATATATATATATATATAATATATATATATATATGTATGTATACATATATATATTATATACATAACAACATAATATAAATATGACATAATATCATATATGCATACGCACATGCATGCATGCATCATGCATTGCATACATACATACATACATACATACGTACATGCATACATATCTATATATATATATATATATATATATATATATATATATATATATATATATATATATATATATATATATACTATGCAGCAAATGTATATATAAAAAAATATAATGATTCCGTTTATGAATATATTTAGACCGTATACCTGTTTCCTTTGTAAAGGCAATCACCATGTCCTTCTTCTCAGCTCGTCCAAAGCCAGTCCCAGTGAGTTTGACGCTCTTGGGTGAATACGACGTATACTCTATGCCCAACTGATGCAAGTGGTACTTGAGTATACCCATGTGCTCCTACGTGAATGCAGAAAGACCGTGTTCGCAAATGTTGAGAGTGAGTAATTGAATTGACCATGCATCTAGCTGGTTGGCGAACAAGCTTGGCAAGCAAACAAGCACGAATACGCTGCAATCGAAGTGACTGTATTATAGGAGTTTAATCGTCGGCCCAGCAAAAGAAATCCTACGACAAACACATACACATACACACATGTATACGTAAATGTAAATACAAATGTATATGTATATGTATATGTATATTTATAAGTATGTATATGTGTACGTAATATATATGTTTATGAATGTAAATGTATATGTATATGTATATGCATATGTATATGTATACGTATATATATTACTGTATCTAGTGATCAAGCCCGACTCATTTCTTTCACCATATGCTGTCACAACAATATTCGCACACATACACATTGACGATAATGTCTATGTATGTGCACTCATTTTTTCTCAAATATGGGCACATACAAACGGAGGCGCTTCCATACACAAATACAACTGCTCACGTATATACTCACAGACAAGTATACGTCATTCCTACGAAAAAGTCATTATCATGTAAACTTAATATATTCATGTGTGTATATAATCTATAGGGGTATGTAATATACATATGGATATATACTCATAGTAGAATATACATACCCCGATCAAATACGACATGTGGCTATTCGACATAGAATATCCCTCAAGACCAGTTGTTGTTGGTTTCTCCTGCGCTAGAAACGTACCGAAATGTTTACTGATTTCCAGAAACTGCACCATCCCCATTGTGTCCTAGAAATACAATTTGGCAAGACAAATGAAAACTTTTGCGAAACCCATGATTGTATATCAAAATGTTTCAGATCTCTAAAAACGGCAACATCTCTGTGCCACTCTACATACAAAATTATTCATTCTAGCATCCGGTGTAAATATATCAAAAAATAAGAAGCCACAAAATAAATACGAAGAAATTATTCCCAAATCCAGTGGTAATACACTCAGTGTGTGGGAAGAAAATCATGGGCATGTGTTGGTATAAATGAGATCAATTGAGTACAACTGAAATTTTAGCATTACAAGAACTAGAAAAAGGAATGAATGTGTGATTGTGCACGTATTGACGTGCATGCACGGCTGTGTGTTTCTGCCCACGTACGACCGTATGTATGTACATCTCTCCAGGGACACGTTTCCGCGTCCATCTATGTAATATCCCTTTTATCCCTTTTATATTACGCTTGTATTCTTGGCCACATTCTATATAAAATTATACCTGAAACTTTGCCTTGTCCAGGATTATACGAAACAAGACAGTTCCAAGGAAACCATCCTAACACCCGAATATCAATGTCACGCCATCTCGCCTCAGTCCACCATGTCACCAGATAGTCACTAACAGAATGATATTTTGTTTGAACAGTGCATGGGTATTAAGATGTATGGTTAAAATTGTTCTTCAGTACTTTTAGCCAACATTTACTGGTGCAGAGCCCCATATCTAGGCTTCACTGCAATGTTCAGCTGAATCAATTTATCAAAATATAGCACACATGCACACAGACCTTTCACACAGACACACAAAATAAACACGTGGCTCCGACGCACGCACATAAAGCAGCACATAAACTTCATACATATACCGTATCTCTGACCGTTTCGCATACCTTAGCAATACGGTTGCCAACCAATTGCCCATTCAAAAAGGAACCGCACCTCCTTTTCTTATCCGTAACAAACATTATCTTGCAATTCTCGAAAGAGAATTTCGTGCCCTTAAACACGCAAACAGCAGCGCAACCGGATCCATAGTCTATACCACCGACATGTACTATGATGTGAAACATAGGGTATAAAGTCAAGTGAATTCAGAGTCCAGAATTACCAAGCATTCTAGAAAGGTGTTATTAGGGTTAGGATCCGTGGACTAAGAAAAAGAAGAGAACAACCGTCTGCACTAGAAGAACAGGATGCCCCTTATAATAGAAATGATAATCAAGTAGGAGAGTTTGGGATACTCCAAATGACACCTAAGTACGCTTGTAAAGTCGCAAAAGAAGTGTGGTTTACCAGCAGTTAGACGCAAGCGGGACGACTTATAAACGCACGACTGCACTCAGCAAGCAACAGAAGGCTGGCTCGTGATTAGACATTGAAAGCAAAGTAGCTGTCATGAACCAAATGAAAAAAGGTGCACAGCGGTTCCTCGGCCGACATACGTGGGAACACTCATGATATTCACGAGAAAGTGGCAACAGGCTCCTATAACAGTACAATTCATAACAAACGATATATCTATGGATACATATAATTGTGCGTGCTTGTGTGCTTTATATATATATATATATATATATGTACAAGTATATATATATATGGATATATAAATATATATATATATATATATATATATATGTTCATATATAAATGTAAATATAAGTATAAATGTAGATAAATATATATAAATATATATATATATATATATATATATATATATATATATATATATATACCGATACGATTAATCACAAAGACACATTACACATATATATATATGTATGTGTGTGTGTGCGATGAGTGTGTGTGTGTGTATGTGTGTGTGTGTGTATGTATATATATATATATGTGTGTGTGTGCGTGTGTGTGTATGTATGTATATATATATATATATATATATATATATATATATATATATATATATATATATATACGTATATGTGCGTTTATACCTTCACAATCAGATTCTGTAGGCAGCGGCAGCTTGATCTTCATTTTATCCTTCTTCCTTTTCTTGCGTTTCGGTTTCGAAGACAATTTACCCAAGTCGGCAAAAAAGCTGCTCTCGGCTACTGTCAAATTGCCTAGTAGAGATTTTGTAGCGTCTGTGCCACTGTTTTCACTCTCCAATCGCGTTGCTGTGTCACGCTCTGTGTAACTTTTTTTTTTTTTCTTATGTCCTAATCCCGTGTCCACAATACACTCTTCAGTGTCTTGTGCAGCATGTGTGCTTACTATGTTTGTATTCATTTCGTTTCGCTTTTCTAGGGTGTTCTTGCTCTTCTGCCGTGATGGTTTGAATGATGTGGTTTCAATGAGATTGTCCTCCATGATCTGCTGTGCTGTTCTTCGTTTCCTTTTAGATGGTTTGTTTGATGTGGTTTTATTGAGATTGTCCTCCAGAATCTGCTGCGCAGTTCTTCTTTTCCTTTTAGGCTTGGAAGTATCCGCTTCTATAGGCTCAGGATCACTCTGTTGTTTAGGGGCGTTATACTTTTCTATTGTATCCATGTTGCAGTTGGAAAAGTACTTAGGTGTGCCGTACAGACTGTTGTCTGTGCTCAAGTGGGCTCGCATACTCAGCAACTTAACTTGGCTTGCATATTTAATCGTACGCAATTTTGTACATGTATTTGTGCATATCTTGTCTCTGCTACTAAGTGTATGTACAGAGTTTGTAACAGCCCCAGTCTGGATTTTCCCTCTGCATTTATATGTATTTAACAATACATTGGACGTACCTATACAGTTATAATTGAAACGTACATAGAAAACACCATCACGTCCGGTGTAGGCTTGTCTAAGAGCTACTCGTGAATTACAGACTACAGTAGGTCTCTCAATCCCGTCGGTATTGACTGCGTGAAAACACGTGGATGTATGTGTATATTTGGATTTCGAAGTATGTGTATAGCTATTTTTAGATGCATGTATATGTATATATCTTGCCATAGACGTATGTATATATCTATTCACAGATGTATAGATATGCATATTTATAGATGAATGAGTACATATGGACATAGTTGTGTGTGAATATTCGGGGGTCACAATCTGCATATTTTGCATATGCGCCCTGGCAGTCACCAGTCGATACCATGGTTTGCAGGACATGGCTGCTGTGCCTTAGCGTATTAAAGTAACTGATATATACCTATACAATTATGGCCATGAACTACTTGGTTAACATAAAAACGTAATTACCGTGATACATAGGAGCTATAGCTCATACAGAGATATACATAAATAACTCTCGCTTATATAGAGGAATCAACACTTAGAAATAAGGCAATATCGCGTCCAAATTCAAGTGGCATGAAGAGATTGGGCCATACAGTGCCGGCCAACAGTTACCGTGAATGCTCTCATTTACGCAAGGTGTCCTTTACAAACGATCTTTCCTTCGTTTACATATTGTGTACACAATTGATAGGTAAATAGTCTAGGTATCTGTTTCTGTGTATATATTGTGTATATATATATGATGCAGAGATTTTTTTGCGCAGACAAACGAAAGTTTTGAACAAAAAACCAAGACGTAGCGCGCGCAGCGCGCAGCGCGCCATGTATCTTTTTTATATATAAAAAACTAACGCTTACGTGAACAAATTGAACTGTTTTTTTATTTTACCACGACACAGTGCACAGTGCACACACACACCAAAAGTAGCATAAATCACCTATATCCACATTGTGCTCGATTGGTATTGTAATAGTTGACATTCTGTTACAACCATACCATTGTGTGTTACACAGACTTAGTCTCTCACTTCGGCAGTACAATGATGCAGCGTAAGCAAACGACCCGTAAGCCCGGCTCAGGCGGAGCTCGTAGGGCGCTGGACGACCTAATCAGGGTCGTATAATTAGAAACGTACCTAGAGAAAAGGGTCAGCAAACCCTATCTCAATTCATCCCAATATCTACTGAAGCCACTAGCACAACTACTGAAGCTATTAGCACGTATCAACAAACGCAACAAACCATTGATTATGGTCAAGCAATAGCCTAATATAATTTATTATATATGTGTCTGCATCTACTCTGGTCATAGACGACCATATTCCACCAGCACTACCCATTTCACCGCATGGAATATATCACATGCAAGACGTCGGCATTCATTCTTCACATATTACAAGTACTGCAACTACAACACCTGATGGACCTAATGATCCAACACGTAATATAATTCAGGAGCACTTATCAACTTTGCAACTGAAAGCGAGTAAATTTGTAGACAATGGAAAGGCAGCCATCAGAGAATACCTAAACAATTCAATGTGTGTGCATGCATCTAGTCCATTCCTCGTAATGATATCCAAAGTAGATCAGGAATAAGTTCTAGACCCGTACTACGCATATATTTCGATATTAAGCTGCTATGCCCTCATTACAGTTCCAGCGACACATGTTCCGATGGTTGGCCGGACAAACCTAAAGCACATCGTGTCTATGGCTTCGAGAGATGCTGCTACATTATGTCGAGAAGAAACATATGTAATAAATGTCGCAAGAGATTTATGAGCCACAACCCAGAGGTATTGGCAGCCCTACCCAATTTGCTCAATTCGAATTCTCGGCATTTCTGACTTCTCGTAGTTGACTCAATTGTACAGTAGCTCGCAAACTACTGCAACAATTTTATGAACATGGCACGATAAATGATCTACATTAATGTATCAAGAGTCGGTATCTGGAGCAATACACAGATACAATGGATTCTTGGTATTCGATAGATTTTGGTATTCATTATTGATGGCTAAGTAGAAAGCGCTCGGCGATAATGCAATGGTAATTCCGGATTATTCGGCGAAAGCTTAGAAGTTCTCATTGTTCACTGATGTGAATGAGTATGGCGGTAGTTCCTTTAGTAATAAGTGGCTAGGTGCTGTGTTGCATGATTTGGCACAAAATGATAGAGCATATTATGATCTACGAATGCAACAACTATTCGGGACAATCATAAAGATGGATCGTAACTTTAAAATGCCGAAACAAATACATGGCAGTAAAATGCGGCGATATTTCGGGTCGCTGTTCACAGTAGTAAACGTACATGAGCTAATACTACTTGAAGCACTAATGGAGGACTTGGCCAAACTCTGTGAAAGGCAGGGAGTTTCTCAGTGGGTTGTATACACAGATAATGTAAATGATGATTATGTTGAACAAAGTGGCTCCAGCGGTACTATATAGTGAGGCACCACCGCCAGTGCACCTAAAAAAATGATAGTGGCCTTGAGATGTATACTTTGCCACCCACATTTGTATCGAAAGTTATAAAAACTGTCGATGATTTAAGATATGGGCTTGATTTGTTGGAAAATTTGAATATAAGCTCGGAACATCCCCAAGTTTCCGCATTAGACAGTGAATGGGAGGTACCCGGTCGCGGCAAAAGAGGACAAAAGATTTATTTATTGCAATTAGGTACGGATAAGATTTCATTGCTGGAAAGGGGCGGGAATTCTGTGCTAAAACATCTGAAAGACATTCTACTCAGTAGATATTCGCCAAATGCAGATGATATATGATGTACATATGACCGGAGGCATAGACTTTGCTACATATCTTAAAGAATAAAGACTAGTCGCGAAAGCAAACGAGAGTTTGCAGAAAATGGCAGAAATAATATTGGAGGAACATTTTCCCAAACCTAAAATTATTTGCTGTTGATCCTGGGCTGCAGCGGATTTGATTGTTAATGTATGTACTTGAATGATATTAAACAGTATATTTCAAAACAAAAAATTTAATCGATTCAACTTATCTAGACTACACATACCTCGTTATGGCCGCTGACATGAAAGAGTGTCACTATACTTTATGCACCGCTTTTAAACAGACGTGCGTGATGCTTTGACGTTTTGTCGATGGTTGGTAGCCTGTTGCAGTTGGTCTGTAGTACGTATTTCTTGAACAACTTTCACTAGAAGTACTAAGTGTTCATGACCACATGCCTAATTTGTAGATAGACATAAGAACGTAAGTTGTAAACTTCGATGGAAATTACTAGGTTTCAAACTATATTAAACTAAAATACAATTTAGTCAGTTAGGATTTAGCAGTGGTAGCTTGTGTAAGAATGATCGGGACTGCCTCTTGTTAAGAGCCTAAATATCCTCGATCACACAGGGCATACCTCTAGCTGTTCTTTATTGAATAATTTTCACTAGAAGTACTAAGTGTTCATGACCACTTGCCTAATTTGTAAATAGACATAATAACGTAAGTCACGTTAATACATTAGCTGATATAAATAAAGTTCCATCTGAAGAAAAGTTAAAAAAAAGAAAAGACTTATTGGATTTTGGAGATTGGCGGGAGGACCAAAATCTATAAGTAGTAGTTCGGAGATTATAAAATTTAGTTTATAATATCTACATCTACTAATGTCTCAAATAGGTCCAAGTAGATGAGTCATACCAAATACTCAGGCTATTGGAGCCATCAAAGTGAATTTAGAACACTTTGGAAATATTGGAAAAAGAGCTTGTACTAAATTATTTAAAATACAAATAAAACCAATGTATTATCTCAATTGATCTTGATATTTTAGACTGACCGGAGGCCGTATTTCTACATCAGTCTATTTAGATGATATAGTTATTTTTTACAAAGACAGCACATGAACATGCTAAACTCGTTAAAGAAGTCTTAAAGCGACTTAATCATGCTAAACTTAAGATTAACGAAGACAAGTGTTCTTTTGCTAAAGATACTATACACTTACTTGGCTACAAAGTATCTGCAGCAGGGGTAGAAATTGATCCTGGCAAGAAACAGTTTCTGTTGGATTTATCAACACCAATTACTGGAAGAGATGTGAACTCTGTGTGTGGGTTTGTTAACTTCTTCTCGGATTCGGTACCGCATCTTTCTCATTACTTAAAGCCCTTTCAGTCACCTACGGCTGCACAAAGGACATTTGGGAAAGCTTTGGACTAAAGAATGTGATGATGCATTTAAACTAGTCAAAAGTAAAGTAATGGACGCACCCATCATGCAGTACCCTGTGGATGGTGTCCCATTCAAGTAGCAACCGACGCTTCAGATCGAGCGGTAGGTGGAATGCTTTACCAAACGATAAATGGTAAACCGCGCTACATACAATTCTTTAGCAAGAGTTATAATAAGAGTCAACGGAATTACCCTACCGTTAAACAAGAGCTCCTTGCTATAGTTACTGCGCTAAGACAGTTTAAAGACTACCTTTATGGAAGTTACTTTACTGTCGCCTGTGATCAAAGTCTTTAACATACTTAAAAGATATGAACCCTGATTCACAGTTGGTGAGCCGCTGGCATGACATTATTGCCAAGTTCGCTTTTAATATAACACACATACCAGGAATACATAACCATCTTCCTGACATGCTCTCTCGACTTGTGCCCGACCACCAGAAAACAGTCAAGGAGTTATTAGCAACCGATTGGATGCTAAATAAGAAATGGTTTAACCTCGCTCAATCACGATGGGGTCCATTTACTGTTGATATGTTCGCCGCAGAACATAACAAACAGGTTTCTGAACATAGGTCGTTGACTCATCCTAAAGGTGATGCATTTCAGCTTGACTTATCAAAGCATAATGCGTGGGCTAATCCACCTTGTCAACTTATCGCACAGTTGTTAAATTATGTTAATATTACTAAATCTACCATTACGCTGTGTTGTCCCTTACGTAACTCCGACCCATGGATACGTGATTTAATTAATATGATTCAAGACGAACCTATTTATGTCGACCGTGAAACCGACACGTTCTTGTATCAGGGATCCTATTCTATTAAGAAGACGCCTTGGAAACACACCATTGTTTGTCGCATCGGTCCTGCAGGTACCACTAAGTGGAAACCCTCAACCGAATTCTTAGCTAAACTAGAGGAGTCTAAAGAGTTTGAACAAAGCTCAAGACTCGTACAACACATGCACCCAACAAAATTGCAGTCGAGGTAATGCCGATTGAAACGGCATTAGATCGTAAAAAACATGGAACTAGCTAAGGCCATGGATCAAAGACTCAAAACTCTAAGAGAACCTGAAGCTCGCACTCAACTACTTAAAGCGCTGCTTAAAGAACAGCCAGGAGTTGCGAAACAACTGAAGAAGATACTTCAACAATCTAATGTTGTCAATTATGTATCTCAGGAGTCTACCCCTCCTGATACTGAGGTTGCCCTTTCCAACAGGACTATGGTTCATCCAGCCAGCGTTACGCAGAATCTGACTGACTTAGAGGAGCTCGAAAGTAGAGTTAAAATTATACATAATTTAACGCATCGAGCATATGAGCATACTTATAAAATGGCTATTCGTGCAGGGCTTGATCACCCGGCGCTGAAAGAAACCATACGTGAAGTATACCGACGCTGTACTGATTGTGAAAAGAACCAGATCAAGCGATACGGTTGGGCACCCCTAAAAAGTGTGACAGAAGACCAACCGATGCGCCGAGTCATAGTCGATTTGGTTAAACTCCGCGATCCAAGCATACTGGCGATGTATATATCTGTCATTTCTTATGTGTGGCTTCGGGCTATAACTTGCTTTATGCAATACCGAACAAACGTCCACAAACAGTGGCAGAATTATGCTATCACGTCTTTAATGACTTCGGTTTCCCCGAGTACTATGTTCTGATAACGGTAGTGAGTTTTGTACCGACGTAATGGAGGCACTTATACTCGTATCAGGCATGACCCATAGGCGTGGTGTTTCTTACAAACCTCAAACGCAGGGTGCAAATGAGACACGTCATAGAGAACTTAAGAAACTCTTGCGTACCGCACTAGACGACGTTGAGGATATGTGGCCTTATCATTTGAAATGGGTTCAGACTCAAATGAATAACTGCATGAATCCTCAAACTGGAACACTCCCGTTTCACTATTTCTTTGGCCGCTATAGTGAATTACAAGCAACGTTTGGTTTAGCATGATTAAGTCGCTTTAAGACTTCTTTAACGAGTTTAGCATGTTCATGTGCTGTCTTTGTATAGATAACTATATCATCTAAATAGACTGATACGTTATACGACAGGTCCGCAAATAGTTCCATCATAACTTGTTGGAAGAAAGAAGGTAACATGTGTAAGCCTTCAGGTGCACCTTTAAACTGGTACTTCTTACCTTGCCAAGTAAAGGAAAAGTATTTCCTATGAGGCTCATATATCTGTAGTTGATGGAATGCAGCTTTTAAGTCTATCTTGGAAAGATAGTCGCACCCTCCATTTTGCGTAGTATCTCGCTTATCTTAGGTAAGGGAAAACTATGTTGCGGAATTAGTTTGTTGATTGGCGACAGGTCTAGTACTACTCTTGTTTTACTAAACGTTCCATCAGATTTATATTGATCGACCGCTAAGAGAGCTAAGTTAACTGGGGTTGCATCATAATTGATTTCAATTAGACCCTGTTTTAACCAATCTTCGATTTGGGTTTTGACAACGTCTTTGTGTCTCCAACTCACGTAGTTATGTGAAGGACACTTTAACTTAGAAGTCGACGTTTGTTAAGTCAAGTCTAACGTACCCATTAGAGAACTTAAACATACACCAGTCAGTTATTGCAATCTTCCTGTTTTGTATAATTAAGTCCATAATTATATCGGTGAAGTGCGGAATCATATCCTTTGCTTCGCCTTCCGGAGGTTTAGGTATCTTTAACATATTATCATCTGACTGATCTTTATTCGGGTCTAGCCCATTAGGCAGACCAGTGAGTGTTATACCTAAACTGAGAAGATCAGTCATACCTATAATTAAATCGTATTTCTGAGACATGTCAGTAACGATTAGGTGAGTCTTCACTTCTCTTCTATCTGACAGCATTATGTGTGCATAGTCAATGGCTTGTTCGCAAGTAGTAACTTTGCCATTTCCCAAGATTAAATCAGTTGTTTCGTTATGGACAGCCATATCTGTAGCGTAGGCTACTCGGCATGAGATAGCAGAGACTTCAGCCCTGGATCAAATAGTGCCATAACTTTTTCTCCATTTACGAAAACTGTTTGAAAGATACGTTCATCTCCTTTGGTATAGATTTTATTGAACATTTTCTCATAATCTTGCTCTAGTGCACATATGGTACTGTCAGTGCTTAACTTGGACGTCTGGTAAGTCCTTGCAATCCTCTTTGTGCCAACCGTTAGTACCCTTGCAAGTAGCACACTCTTTCATATAGTGTCCAAAATCTGGCTTTGCCTGGTGCACTTAACAGGGTCGTGTCTACCATTCCACTTGCCATTACGTTTTTTTGTGAGGTTGTAACCACACTTCTTGCAAGGCGCTCTCACCTTCTTATCACCTTTCGGTTCGGTAGAAGTAGAGCCAGTACCCCCTCCAGTAGTAGTGCGAGGTTTCTTAGTACTACGCGCAGTATTAGTCTCTACTGCGTTTCGCTTAGTGGGCTGGGTGTAGCTCGTGGTACTAAGTACTCTAGTAGAGGAATTGGTATGCTTGTGTACTATCTTCTCAAAGACAGACCAAGGCATAGATCGCAAATCACCATAGGCGATGATGTCATCATTGACTTTCTTAAAGAGGTTAGCTCCCAGAGTCTCCATCATCTGACAAATTAATAAATATTCGCCAGTATAGGTACGACCACCCATCCGAGTATTCATATGTGTCATATGAGCTAGAGCACCTCGAATAGTGGTATCGTTCGCAAAGAACTTGTGAGACTCTAGAAGTTCACGGTCACGTGCATCTTCAAAAAAAGGTGTTAAGTATATTATCACGCAACTGGTGCCAGGGTAGGGCTTTCCAGTTGGGCTCATGAGCCTTCAAGATAGTTCGCCATTCACCTGGCTCACAGAAATGAATAAAGGCATTCATCATCTGCTTATCCTAAGGCTGGCAGACTCCTTAAGTTGGTCGAAGGCCTTCAGTGTACCTCCACTGTACTCTCATTAGTAGAGAAATCGACCTCAGCCTGCGCGTTACCTAGCTGCTTTATAAACCTTGGTTCTAAGTGTTCACGAGGCTCATGCTCAGTGCTACGGGCTGCTAGTACCAAGATGGTGTCTATTTCCTTTCTCTTGTTATCGATTAGATAGCGAATGTTATCCAGCTTTCTATCGTCAAGGTCAGAGTCATTCAATAGACGGTCCTCAAGGACTTGCATACCAGAGCGTAATAGCCTGAGACGAGTATGTCTGGTTCTCACTTCCTCATCCTCAGGATTAGAGCGGGAACTCTCTAACGAGGTACTGGTGTAGCGATTGCCAAAATCGTGATTACCAGGGTTAGTTGGCAAATGAGGGTCGATATTACGAGGATGGTAAGCCTCATCGAGTTCCATACGATCACATATCCTCTGACAGGGTTAGGTTTGTCAAGAGGATGGTCGATGGTAGCATCAGAGCTATAGAGATTAAATTTTGAAATATTATCTCTCGCCGCCAGTGGTAACTGGCTTAGTGGTAAACATACTGGCTGGTAAACCAGTAGGTCTCGGGTTCGAAACTGGGCCCCGAATTTTTTTTCTTCTTCGGTATAGGAAGAATATCAGCCAAGTGGGACACGATAGAGGGGTCCACAACTGCTGCTGCCGCTAGCTCCTTCAAGAGCGCTTCAGTGCGGTTCAATTGGCGTCGAGATTGAGAGGATCCAACCACTCGTTGTCGAGTTATGGCGTCCTCAGCTTCGGCCCCAAGATTTGAGCTGAATGGAATGGCTTCTCCATCGATGGCGAAACCGAAATTTTCGGACAGGTCCAATACTTCCTTTTCACGCCGGATTTGTGCTGGAGTGTCCTTTAGATGTGGAGTTATAATGCCCCCGACATTCGTATCCACGAATTTTCCAGCCTTTCGACGTTTATCCCCAATATTTGACGGCACGTGGTCAGGGGGGCAAGCTGGGGTCCTGAGCTTCACTCCTAGGTGATACACGGACGCTGGCGAGCCTTTCCGCGGTAGTAGATACCTCTTCTTCCAAGGCTTTAGGATCCGACGAGTCATCCTCAGAATAATCCTCTGTACCAACCTCAGAATTTGCTTCCCCAACAGTATCCTCGGCAGGCTCAACTCCAGACAGGCTAGGTGTTTCCACAGGGATCTCAGGAACCTCGGCAGGCTTAGCAGGCTTAGAGCTAGCGGCTCCCTTGCCTTTAGAAGTACCCTTAGCCATAGTATTTGCTGGATAGTAAATCGATGTCAGACAGTCTAGAAGCAGTACACTACTGTAACTACTATTTAACTGAAAAATAAGTAAACTTTGATGGAAATTACTAGGTTTCAAACTATATTAAACTAAAATACAATTTAGTCAGTTAGGATTTAGCAGTGGTAGCTTGTGTAAGAATGATCAGGACTGCCTCTTGTTAAGAGCCTAAATATCCTCGATCACACAGGGCGTACCTCTAGCTGTTCTTTATTGAATAATTTTCACTAGAAGTACTAAGTGTTCATGACCACTTGCCTAATTTGTAAATAGACATAATAACGTAAGTCACGTTAATACATTAGCTGATATAAATAAAGTTCCATCTGAAGAAAAGTTAAAAAAAAGAAAAAGACTTATTGGATTTTGGAGATTGGCGGGAGGACCAAAATCTATAAGTAGTAGTTCGGAGATTATAAAATTTAGTTTATAATATCCTACATCTACTAATGTCTCAAATAGGTCCAAGTAGATGAGTCATACCAAATACTCAGGCTATTGGAGCCATCAAAGTGAATTTAGAACACTTTGGAAATATTGGAAAAAAAGAGCTTGTACTAAATTATTTAAAATACAAATAAAACCAATGTAGTATCTCAATTGATCTTGATATTTTAGACTGACCGGAGGCCGTATTTCTACAAATAGCCATTTTATAAGTATACTCATATGCTCGATGCGTTAAATTATGTATAATTTTAACTCTACTTTCGAGCTCCTCTAAGTCAGTCAGATTCTGCGTAACGCTGGCTGGATGAACCATAGTCCTGTTGGAAAGGGCAACCTCAATATCAGGAGGGGTAGAGTCACTGAGATACATAATTGACAACATTGGATTGTTGAAGTATCTTCTTCAGTTGTTCCTGTAACTCCTGGCTGTTCTTTAAGCAGCGCTTTAAGTAGTTGAGTGCGAGCTTCAGGTTCTCTTAGAGTTTTGAGTCTTTGATCCATGGCCTTGGCTAGTTCCCATGTTTTTTACGATCTAATGCCGTTTCAATCGGCATTACCTCATTTCTGCAATCTTGTTGGGTGCATGTGTTGTACGAGTCTTGAGCTTTGTTCAAACTCTTTAGAGCTCCTCTAGTTTGGCTAAGAATTCGGTTGAGGTTTCCACTTGAGTGGTGTACCTGCAGGACCACGATGCGACAAACAATAGTGTGTTTCCAAGCGTCTTTCTTAATAGAATAGGATCCCGGATACAAGAACGTGTCCGGTTTCACGGTCGACATAAATGAGGTTCATGTCTTGAATCCTATTAACTAAATCACGTATCCATGGGTCGGAGTTACGTAGGCACAACACAGCGTAACGGTAGATTTAGTAATATTAACATAATTTTAACAACTGGTGCACGATAAGCTGACCAAGGTGGATTAGCCACGCATTATGCTTTGATAAGTCAAGCTGAAATGCATCACCTTTAGGATGAGTCAACGACCTATATTCAGAAACCTGTTTGTTATGTTCTGCGGCGAACATATCAACAGTAAATGGACCATCGTGATTGAGTGAGGTTAAACCATTTCTTATTTAGCATCCAATCGGTTGCTAATAACTCTTTGAC